>CM053785.1:936311314-936411314 GCA_028749045.1 Cupressus sempervirens | reverse complement strand
CAACCTAAAAATGAAGTCTAATAATGTAAGCTACATGAAAATGCAAAGATGTACTTGTAATAGAGCAACTATAACATAGGATTTTGTGTTCATCATTCATTAGAGAATGTTAAGGAACTTATTTTCATCATTGGGCCATTATTAATGGACATTGGAAAATCACACAATCATCACTAGTCACAAACACAACTATGAAGATATGAATGTGATTTATATCAGATTGGAATGTGGCTTGATTCTAACATAAGCATCAAAGACATAAAGGTCAAGATGACTCTAATGTTAGTTCACCCAGTTTAATGTAGCAAAACCATGCTCGCATCAAGGCATAGAAGTTTGGATGACCATAAGAATGGTTGTGAAAAAATAGTCAAGGATGATGCCTCAAATCTCCTAAGTGTTTCAAGGTAACAACAAGAGACTTTCTAGAGTTTCAAGACCACACCCACAAGCAGAAAGAAAATAAAAACACATGCCCCATGTCCCAATTCCTCTATCTATGCATACTGAAGAGACTTATTAGACAAGAATACTCAATGACAATAATAACAGTTAGCATGCAAAGAAAATATCATGATATAGCTCAAGCATTAAGTGTTTGAGTTTAAAAATCTAAGTGTGTTAACTGATACTGAGTTCCAAGGATAAGGATCAAATCCTTGCAAGTAGTAAGATCACATGATAGAATTGGGTAAGACCAAACTAATAAGTGTTCTAAAACACTCGATGTCAAAATTTGTATTGAAAAATATAGTTGGGGTGGTGTTTAAAAGCATTGTTTGTGGGGTGTCCTAAAGACTAACACATCCAAGAGACCAAAACTAACATGGTTCTGACCCCTACACAAAGACAAAGACCAACTCCAAACCAAGGAAACAAGGACAAGGAATGATGGAGAAATTCTAAGTATCGAGGACACGTGCTAAGAAATATGGGTGCAAAGGCCTCAAGTAGTGCCCTTTTCCAAGTTTTCACCACTTGGATCTTATTGCAATTTTTTTTCATTTTTTATTTTTTAAATTTTATATTTTTATTTTTATTTTTTTGTATTTTTGGAATATATAATTTTTTTTGGAGATACATCAAAGCACCTATTGTTAGGTTTTCACTAAGATGATCATTTTTTTAGGACATTTTCCAATTTTTAGAATTTTTGACAATATATCATTTTTTGGATTTTTGAAATATATCAATTTCTTTGGATTTTTGAAATGAGTATTTTTTTTTTTGGATTTTTGAAATATATTATTTTTTTTGGATTTTTGAAATATGACTCTTTTTTGGGATTTTTTCAAGATCAATAAATATATACAAAGGATGCCCCCGAGCATCGTGGATGGAACTTCTTCAAGTGCAAGACATTGATAGGATCAGGGAGCTGCTCTCCCTCTTCTGTAGATAGTAAATAAGCAACAAACCCAAAAGTTGTTGTCATAATGTAAGGTCCAAGCCAATTAGGTTCAAATTTCCCATTTTCATCTCTTTGTTGTTGATTCGTAGGATTTTGATGTAGGACAAGATCTCCCACCTAGAATTCTTTAGGGAAAACCTTTTTGTTGAAGGCTTTGGACATGCACTTTTGATAAACCCTCATATGGTCAAATGATGTTTTACATTTCTCATCTAGAATTTCTAAATCTTGAAGTCTCATGGCATGGTATTCTTCATCTATAACTAAACCTTTGAGGGAAACTCTAAGTGAAGGAATCTCAACCACTAAAGGTAACATTTCTTCAGCCATATGTGAGGGCAAAAGGAGTAGCCCTAGTAGGAGTACGAATACTTGTTCTATAGGCCCACAAAGCCAAATTTATCTATAAATGTTGATGTTTTCCACTCTTATGAATTATCCTATGTAGGATCTTCAGGATGGCCTTATTTGATGCTTCTACTTGATCATTTACGTGCAAAAAGTAAATGGAGGACCAATGTTGTTTAATCTTGAATCACTTGTAGAGTTGTTTAAGATCCTTATTTTTGAACTTGCTTCCATTGTTGGTAATAATCTCAAAAGGCACTCCATATCAACAGATGATATGATTTAAAATAAATAGAGAGACTATTTTTCCTAAGGAAATAGAAAGTGGTACAACTTCTACCCATTTAGTAAAGTAATCAATAGTAGTGATAATAAACTTTTGTCCACCTGATGAGCTGGGATGAATTTTCCCAACAAGATCAAAGGCCCAGTACTGAAATGGCCAATGAGAAATAGAAGGAATGAGATCCCTACCTGAAGCATGCATTAGGTTACCATGTTTTGACACTTTTCACATGACTTTGCAAAAGCTACTACATCAATCTGCATCATGGGCCAATAGTATCCTCCCCTAAGCAACCTTCGGGACATGTAAAGACCATTAGAATGTCCCCCACAAATGCCCTCATGGATGTCAACTAATGCTTAATCAAATTCTTCCTTTTCTAAGAATCTAAGAAGCATTCCATCTAGACCCCTCCTATACAAATCACTAGAGATAAGGGAATGGCGAGAGGCATTTCAAATAAGTCAGATCGATTAAAGGTTTTAAGTATAATTCTATCACAAAGGTATGAATAAATGGCACCATAATGGGAGGACTCACGACCAACAAGGGTGCAACTAACATGACTTTCTTTGAAATCATAAATAGGGTGATGTAGCTCTTCCACAAGGAATTGAAATCTAGATTCATGTTGTTCTAGTTGAAGAAGTGAAGCAAGTGTAGCCATGACATCAGGTGCTTTGTCTTTTGCTCAAAAAATTTGCTGAAATATAATAAATGTGAAATATCATCTCAAGGAATCAACCATCTACTTGTAAGGTACCAGTTTATCTTTTTTGTTAAATATTCATCATTGACTTGGTTAATTATTAGCTATGAATCCCCATTAATGTGTAACTCTATGATTCTCCATTCCACGGCCATCTTAAGTCTATTTGTTAAAGATTCATAATTAGCAATGTTGTTTGTACATGGGAATAATAACTTGTAAGATTTAGAAATCATGTACCCATGAGGAGAAACAAACAACTCACCAACTCCCAAACCATGTTGTATAAAGGATCCATCAAAGAACATCTTCCACATTATGTTAGTCACATACATGAGATGCTCATCTAGAAAATCAACTTGAATAGGTCCATTATCTTGTATTGGGAAAACAACCAATTAATCTACTATGGCTTGTCCTTTGATCACTTTATGCTCAACGTACTCTATATCAAACTCTAAAAGGATCATAATCCATTTAGCAAGTCTACATGTGAAGGTGACCTTACCTGGAAAATACTTGAGTGGATCTATTTTTTCTATGAGGTGTATAGTGTGTGCAAGCATGTAATGTCACAACTTTTGGGAAGCAAACACAACTGCCATGCAAGCTTTCTTAATACTAGTGTAGTTAACCTCATATGAAACAAGAGTATGACTAATGTAGTATATTGCTCTTTATTTCCCATGTTCACCAAGTTGAGCTAGTAATGCCCATAAGGAAGATTTTGTCATTGAAATTAATAGAATAAGTGGTAACTAGGAAGATTTTGTTGCTGCAATTAATTGAAATTGAATTTGAATGGAAGTGAATAGACAAGAGATTACCAAGACCCTCCAAATGTGTTATCAAAGAGTCCAAAGGTTTATCTTCTCAACAAGGACAATCTCTAACTCACTAACTCCAAGCAACGTCAATCATAAAATCAAAAATTACTAATTCAAGAGATCAAAATACAATAACCCAAGGTGCAAACAAGCTTCCCACAATGCGGTAAGTGATCTAATCTGACTCAGATCGACTAAGGAGGACTGAAAATGATAGGATAACAAATCAAGAAAGGTTTCAACTCAGGATCTCATTTTTCTTGTTCATTTTAATTGACCAACTAGATGCATCAATAGATTTTTATCATAAATCAAGCATGCAAGACAACACTCAGGGAGTTCAAGAAAATGTCTACAAGCAATGGGAAAGGGACAAAGCAACCTTGCACATAAACAAGAATAGTGTCTTAGTATGAATCTAATCCCTAGAACCACTACTGTGTATGTTCTCAAAATATTTTCCAATCATGCACGTAGTCCTAGAAAAGAAAATTTGGGTTGCACTGTGGTTCTTAGTAATGGTCAACTCTGCAACTCTTACAATCTTGAGTGGGAAAAATCCAATCCTAGCGCACTAGGGTTTTGACAATTCCAAGAATTTAATCAATCAAAGATGTTGAGGAAATCTGACAGCCCAACAAAAGACTACACCTATGGAGATTTCTTTCGCAAGGACATTTATATAGCCGGTGTTGCTAACACAAAAAAAAATTCTACTACCACTTGAGGTTTAGTCCACATGGTTTACCCAATAAATAGAATTTCCACTATGGTTAACCCTCACTAATCAAGGAAAACTCACAAAATTGGACCACATGGAGACTTAGTTCGAATTCAATGGTTCTAAGTTTTTGTTGTGCCCAAAAGGGAATAGAACGTACTCCTCTAGCCTCTTCACCTTACTCAAACATAACAAACTAATTCATTGACATGCTAATTTGAAATCATTTCACTAAAGTTTGGAAAGCCAACAACAATCGCCATCAATCTCAAGAGAGAAAGTACCAACAAATATCGAAGACAAACCAAGTGAGACAATGAAATATTATTAAATCTTTCCCTACCTACAAGGGGATCTATCGTCAAGAAGAGCTTCACATGTAAGGAAAGCGAATGAAACCCACTCTCTTGAAATCACCATAAATAGTGTTTATAGGGCCTAATTACTATGTGAAACATGTATGCAAGAAAGAAAATCTAGGTCCAATTTTAGAGCACTAATTGAAATGTGAATTATGAAGGTATGTAAAATACTCAAGCCAAACACACAAGAGGTTCACTTTTAATTCCGAAGTCCAAATTTTATAGAGATGTATAAGAATACCTTAGATCCAAAGCAATGCATGTGTATCATCCATGAATCTAACGAACCAAGCAAGCACTTCAGGCAAACAACAAGCAAACCAATACAAGATAGATATGTCTTATGCAAACCCTAGGGTTAGATCTCAAAATTTGATTGCTAGGAGTAATAATAACCAAAAAATAACCCAACTAAAAATTCACATCACGCATTGAACCATGTGAAAATTAAATGCAAGTTAATCATTAAATGCCCTTTTTTTTTTTAAAATGATTTTTGACTTAGTCAACAAGATTGGACCTATATGCCATGAATTCAAGCCCAAAACCATAAAAATATGAAAAAATTTCCAAAAATGTCATAATTTTACAAAAATATTTTCATTTGTGTCCTAGGGAATCATTTTGTTAAAACATATTAGTTTTTGTAAATCAAGTGTTCGAGCTCTCATATTAGCTCTAAAATCAAAACACAAAGAAACAACCCTACTTAGAATTCCAAGACCTCTCCAAAAATGTAGACTTTTTTAAAACAATTTTTTATTTGCACCCAAAAAAAATTTTTTGAAAAATAAAGAAAAGATTATAAAAATCTTAATTGTTAACGTAAGCTTCTTAGATAGTTCTCCAACTTGCTAAAAAAATACGTACCAAAATACCATGTCGTTTGGGAGATATGATCATATCTTTAAGATCTAGGGTTTTTCATCTCCAAACAAATCAACACAAGGGGCTTAGCTCCAAAAATAGCCAAAACCAGCATGTAAAGTGGGTTGTCGCATGGCAGGTGCCAAAAATGTGTGCTAAAATATTGACACACTTCTATGAGTCATTATATTCAAGATTTCTCATGAATGAGGTATCAAATGGTGACTCATAGCTCTCTATCCATGGAGTGCAAGGGTTTGTAATGGAGGCCCTCAATTTGACCTAATTCAGCCCATGCAAGTACACCATAAAATGAGAGATTCAAAGAGGAAAATCAAGAGTGCTAGTCTCCATGATCATAAAATATGCATGCAAATGAAGATGCAAACTAATCTAAATAATAACAATGAAAAGCAATGCAAGAAAGGAAATCTAATCTATGAAAGGAAATAACAATGCAAGATTAATCTATGAAGCAAATATGACTCTAAATTAATATGAAAATACAAGAAAGAATCATGATGATGGAAGTCATAGATGCATGAGAGAAGAAGACAAGAAGAGAGAAGTTTCAATGAAGTTCCAATGTCCAAACCCTAAGGCTCAAACTCCTCCAAAATTTATCTCCAAACCTATAGCATAACAATACTATAGCAACTAACATTTATCAAATGAGGAGGAGAGGGCTCCTTATAAAAGAAAGTGTGGAGAGGAATACATCCTTAAGAGAAATGTGGGTTAAATCCTTAAAAAGACAAGTAAGAGGGAAAAAAGCCCACCACTTAGAGATACGTGCAAAAAAAGGGAATCTTTATAAGATTTTATTTGATTTTTTTCTTTTCTTTTTCATTTTTCATCAAAAAGCATGCTTTAAGTGGAGATTTATTTATTAAATTAAAAGAGGGGTTTTTTTTAATTAAATAAAATAAGACTATTTAATTAAAAGAGAGATTTTAATTGCATAAGATAAAATTATTTATTTAAAAGAGAGATTGTCTTTTAATTAAATAAGATTATTTTATTTATTTGGAAAGGAATGTTTTCTTTTAATTAAATAAGATAAGATTATTTAATTAAAAGAGAGATTTTCATTAAATAAGATAAAATTATTTAATTAAAACAGAGATTTTATTTTAATTAAATTAGATCATTTTATTTATTTAAAAGGGATATTTTCTTTTAATTAAATAAGATAATATTTTTAATTAAAAGAGAGATTTTCTTTTAATTAAATAAGATTATTTTATTAATTTAAAAGGAATGTTTTCTTTTGATTAAATAAGATTATTAATGAAATGATCAAACCTTATGAAATATTAAAATAATTAAATTAATTGCAATTTGATCAAGGAAAATGATTTGAATTGGTTCAATAAAATATTGTGATGCATCAATTCGAGAAATTGATAAATTGATTCAAGAAATTGATAAATTAAAAAATTGGGGCCCATAGTCTAGGTGACCATTTTAGGGTGCATACAACTGGAAACCTTATAACCTTCCAAAATATGTTCCCCATGCTCATATACCCAAGAGTGGGTAGTTACAATTTTCCAAACCTCCATTTGACATTTTTTGGTCAAATGGCTCCAACTAGGACTATTATAGGACCCTAGTTGAGATTCCTAGGACCTATTAAGTAACCTAATACCTTAGTTTACCATCCCTAACAAATTTTAACCTATTGAGCAACTTTTGGCTCATTGAGCAACTTTTGACCAACTTAGGACCTAATGAGCAATTTTGGCTTTTCCTAGCAATCCATGGCTACTATGTTATCTCAGGTTAGTCAGGTTTAGGCTAGGACCAACCTCATTTCATCCAAAACATCCCTTTGATGGTATCGACCACACTTAATGGAAGTATCCCTAAAGATCTATAAGCACCATTGAGTTGCTATCTTTGATCGGGTATTTCTCTAAGCTTGTGTGAGGTATTGACAAACTGTTAGGTGCTAAAAGATCATATTATCTAGGCCTAAAAAAACCTATCTCATTTTTTAGAGATTCAACTTTGTTTGGATTTGGCATTTGTATCTCGCCTATTGCCAAAAGTTGCAATGTTGCTCAATTAAAATGAGCAAGGTTGTGTATGTTTCAAGTCATTGCTCCTAGGATCAAATTGTATACTCTATTAGCTTTGATTGGTCAAGTTTAGGCTAGGACCAACCTAATTTTAGCCACAACATCCCTCTGACGATATTGACCACACTGAATGGAAGCATCCCTGATGGTCTCTAAGCACCATCCTTTGATCTAGCATTTCTCTAAGTTTGTGTGAGATATCGACAAAATTTTAGGTGCTACAGGATCACATTATCTAGGCCTACAAAAACCTATCTCAAATTTTAGAGATTCAACTTTGTTTGGATTTGGCATCCGAATTTTGCCTATTGCCAAAAGTTGCAATGTTGCTCAGTTAAAATGAGCAAGGTTGTGTATATTTAAAATTGTTGGTCCTAAGATCAAATTGTCTGCTTTTTTAGCTCTAGTTGGTCAAGTTTAGGCTAGGACCAACCTCATTTTAGCCACAACATCCATCCAACGGTATCAACCACACTAAATGGAAGTGTCCCTAAGGGTCTCTAAGCACCATTGGGTTGTGATTTTTTATCGAGAATTTCTCTAAGCTTGTGCAAGGTATTGACAAACTATTAGGTGCTATAGGATCATGTTATCTAAGCCTACAACAACCTATCTCCATTTTTAGAGATTCAACTTTTTTTGGATTTGGCATTTGTATCCCACCTATTGCCAAAAGTTACAATAGTTCTCAGTTAAAATGACCAACCTGTTATGTATATTTCAAACCGTTGTTCCTAGGATCGGATCATCTTCTCTATCATCTCTAGTCGGTTAGTTTTGGCCTTGGACCAACCTTGTTTTAGCCACAATGTTTGTTTCATGGTATTGACCACACTTAATGGAAGTGTCCCTAAGGGCCTCTAAGAACTATCAGGCTACTATCTTTGACACAAATACAAAAATCATGACATATTTTTAATTTTTATGTCCTATTGCCTCAAAATAAGTGACATATGACTACATGTTATAATGAATTTGATAAACATGTTACATTTTCTATATAAAATAAGGAATGTTCATGTGTTTGATTAATTGCAAGAAAGTAAGCTGAAATACAAGTTTGTATGCACACATTGAACAAGTTGGATGGATATCCAAGTTTATTGTATATCAAAATGAACAATATATTATGTCATATCAATCATATAGTTACAAATAGATATTATGTCTCATCGGTACAATACAAAATTTGAATACTCAACAAATGTTGAATGTGCCCAATACAAATCTCAAATATATACAATACAAAATTTGAATACCTGACAAATGTTGAATGTATACAATAGAAATGTATAATGTGCACAATACAAATCTCAAATATATACAAGACAAAAGTCGAATATATGTCAATGTCATGTGATGAACACAACTACATATGTATATCACTATCAATATTTATGACTCTGTAGGATCATCAAAATTGAGCTTCTTTGATGTAGCTTGCAGCTTACCAGGTGTCTGTAGAAGAAAAAGTTAAGTACACTATAAAATATCTTATCTATAACTAATATGAAAATAACTAGAATTGGGTTCTAAATTGTGTATATTTGGGTTGTTCATTACCTCATTCCTTTGTCCTACAGTTGGACTGAATGATAACAATAATGGACTCCTTCATTGATGGGTGGGACTCCTAAAAAAATGATGAGGTACAGTGATGATGGGAGACATAACTACCAATGAATCAATGCTCATGAGAGGCACAGCCACCAATGAACCAATGTTGGTATGAGACACAACTTGTATGGTAAGTGATAAAATGTTAGCATTATAGAATGGCATTAGGGATTCCAAATAGAGTTTAACAAAAAACAAAAAATGTACTATAGGTTGAGCTAGATCTCTCATGCTAGCAGGAGGTACAACCACTGATGAATCAGTGTTGGTATAAGGCACAACTTGTATGGTAAGAAATAAAATGTTAGCATTATAGAGTGGTTTTAGGGACTTAAAATAGAGTATAAAAAAAATTGTATTGTAGCCTGAGCTAGATCTCCCAAGCTAGTAGGAGGTACAACCACTAATGAATCAATGTTCATATGAGGCACAACCTATATAGTAAGTGATAAAATGTTAGAATTGTAGAGTAGACATTAGGGATTCCAAATAGAGTAAAAAACAAAAAATGTACTATAGCCTAAGTTAGATCTCATGTGCTAGCAGAAGGTACAACCACTGATGAATCAATGTTGGTATGAGTCACAACCTATATGGTAAGCAATAAAAATTTTCCTTTATAGAGTGGCATTAGGGATTCTAAATAGAGTAAAAAAAAAAAAAAACATACTACAACCTAAGTTGGATCTCCCATGCTAGCAGGAGGCACAACCACTAATGAATCAATGTTGGTATGAGGCATAGCCTGTATGGTGAGTGATAAAATGTTAGAATTATAGAGTAGGAATTAGGGAATTCTATCACACACACAAGCAATACAAATTGAGATCACAAGAGGGCTTCAACTAAGACTTTATATACATACCTCTGGCCTCTGTTGTGTTTGACCCTGTCTTTGATGCTCAAGACTCCTAACAAAATGAAATGGGAAAGGATTTGCATGAATTCTCAAAGAGTGTTGTAATAGGTAAAAGATAAACAACACATGTTAATAAGACAAATTGTTGATAATTGCTATAAAATTGAAAAAAGAAAAAAAAAACATGTACTCATTTGTAAATACAACTATTTAATATGTATATAGAACAAATTCATACTATAACCTAAAATTTATGAGAAGGAAAATATGAAATTTTACCTCTTTCACTGCCTAAACATCGATAGTCTCAGGTGCATTCATCAACTCTAAAAAACTAAATTGTTTCTGCATATATACAACAAAAAAGTCAACACATATTCATCAATAATGAGTACATGTATATTTTTTCATTCATAATACATTTCAAAATATAAACTTGATTTGTATTTAATACCTTTTCTATTTCAATGTTCTTGTTGATTTTCTTCCCTTTCCTCTAGACCTCAGGCTATGTGGAGTACTCTAAATAAGAACAAATATAACATAAGAGGAATCAATAAGGCACATCATGAGTTCAACTCAAACTATAAACTTGATAGGTATGCAATTTATGATACTACATAGCTCTCAAGGCCAAAGTTAATGGTAGAAAGTGTGGCATAATCAATTTGAGAAATTTGAACACCTAACAAGCCTTATAAAATAGTAATAAGTATTGTTATAAATATGAGATTGTATTGTAAATGGAAAGAAGGCACAATAGCAACAAGAAAATCATAGGATGGAAAGAAGACACAAGGAGGACATGAAGGATGATATTGGATGGAATATTGAAAGATAGGAAAAATTGGGGCTCAAAAAAACTACAAGGCCTAAATTGAAAATAAAATGACCGAGAAGGAAAAGAGAGATGCAAATAAACTTTTGGTACCTTGTCAAGAAATAAAAGTGGAGATTCATGATCTCCACACTCCTACAAGACACCCTATGTGATATGGAGGTTCTTTTATGCGGATGGGTATATGGACGATGAACTCATGAGGTTCATTAGATGGATTTTGAGTATGCTAGGAGCAAGATATGTGGATGGGAATTGGATGGATTTGATGAATTTGGGAGGGTTTCAATAATGGTAGGAGATGGAAAGGTATTATTTTACTTTTAAGAATACCAATTAAGAAATAATATTTCAAATCCAATGTATTATTGTACTTTAGAGAATATTTTTAACATTTACCTCAACTGTTCTTTCTCTTAGCCTCGCACCTCTAGCAAAAGGAGTACTATGTGGTGTTCTCATACTGCTTGTTACACCCTACATTGCATATTGTTTGAACATGACAATCTAAAGTGCTCTATTAAATAAATAAAATATTTACTATTATGATATTTAGGTGAATAAATGATATCATGTCAAAACTCATGAGATTCATTAGATGGGGTTTGGGTATGCTAGGAGCAAGAGATGTGGATGGGAATTGGATGGTTTTTATGAATGGGAAGGTTTCAATGATGATAAGAGATGGAAGAGGATCTATAAGTGGGTTTTTAGTGATACCTATTTAGAAAACAATATTTTAAAGCCAATGTATTATTGTACTATTAAGAGTATTTAAAAAATTTACCTTGGGTGTTCTTTCTCCTAGCCTTGCACCTCTAGCATAATGAGTACTCTCTGGTGCTCTCATAATACTTTTTGTACCCTATATTGCATATTATTCACATATCAATCTAGAGTGATCTATAAAATATCATTGTTTTACTTTTATAATATTTAGGTGATTAAATAATATAATGTCAAAACTCAAAGAAACAAACTTATGTATCCTGTCCACCAAAGACCATCACCATCAAATCATTTGTAAGTGTGAAATTCCTACCTCTGTATAAATAACAAGTGTGCCCACAATGTACACATAGATGAGATGACACTCCATACTCAGATGCCTCCATATCTATCCCATCACACATGTGCTGACAACTAAAACAAGAATGTTGATTGGGCCCTAAAGACTGTAATGATGCGTGTGATGATGATGTAGGTGGCACAACTAGGGATGACACTGGTGGTATAGGTGACACAAGTAGAGATGACACTAGTGGTGTAGGTGACACAAGAAGAGATGACATTGGTGGTGTAGGTGATGCTGATGGAGTTGTTATAGGATATGACAACCAAGATGCCATAGGTGATGATGATGGAGTTGTCACATATTGTGATGACCATGGTTCCATAGGTGATGATTATGGAGCTATCACATGTTGTGATGACCCTAAAGGTACATATGATGATGTTTGAGGTGTCATAGATAAAGGAAAACCACCTAATTGTGAGCCATGCTTAATGATAACATATGTCAATGATGTAGCCACATAAAGAGTCTATAAATCAATAGACTCCTTTATAATTGATGGGTACACAACATGAGGCATGGTTTTTCATGTTGTATGTCTCATCTCATGTTGTGGTACCACCCTATGAAGTCTAGGTCTATTCTATGCAGAGACTCTCACTCTACCCTAGAACTGATGGATGTCAAATTAATTTGGCTTCTTGCCAAGGATGAACTCACAATATAGCTTTCTCAAAAAATATAGAGGCACCTCATAAGTATTACATGGTGGTAAGTCAAATACCATAGACCATCTATCCCAAAAACATGATCTCATCATAGTATGAGTGCACCAATAAATAGGAAAAGTTTTGGTTGTGTGTAATAGGAAGTTGCTAGATATAGGATCGGTGAAAAAAGAACATATAGCACCTGTCTTTATGTCTTTATCTTTCACTTGCTAATATAATAACCCGTTAGCATAAAATGCATGACACCTATCCCTCCATGTACCCCATTTCATAACCTCTCTAGACACCTCATTTGCATTTTGGGTCATTTTTTCAAGTGTATTCACTAGGGTTGAGTGGTGAGAAAGTGTAGATGATCACAACATATTGACCATTTGGGTAATGTTAGCACTATTTTGTGAGAGGCGATTTATGAGGTCCTCTTGTCTAGTATTCAAATGATTTAATTTTATGTGTGGAGGGTTTATAGGAGGTGGTGGTTTTTGAATGGGAATATTGAGTGGAGGGTTTTGTGGTTGTGTCACTAAGGTTGG
The DNA here is from genome assembly GCA_028749045.1 of Cupressus sempervirens. Taxonomy (NCBI): domain Eukaryota; kingdom Viridiplantae; phylum Streptophyta; class Pinopsida; order Cupressales; family Cupressaceae; genus Cupressus; species Cupressus sempervirens. The sequence continues at coordinate 936,398,106 of CM053785.1, read as the reverse complement.
AGGGTTTTGTGGTTGTGTCACAATGGGTGGAGTGTTTTGTGGTTGTGTTACAATGGGTGGAGTGTTTTATGGTTGTATCATGATGGGTGGAGGCTTTGATTGTGTAGGAAGTGGTCTTTCATCTCTCCCTAGTTTTATTGGATTCCTTGATGCATCTATATTAAAAAGAAAAAAAAAACAATTACATAACTTATAAATTACAAAACAACATTACACAATTTGATTAAAAAAATACATAAATGATAAATAGAATGAAGACTTGCCTTGTATGTGCGGCGCCATGGATGGAAATGCAATAAAAAATCATTTTTTATGCTAAACCCAGTCGGGTTTTGATGTTCTCCTTCACACTCCGTGTTGCAATTGTCATTTGAGGATATAAAAAGACCTCAAATGTAAACAGTAGAGAAAATATATAGTTTACAAAACCCAATTGGGTTTTTCAAAGTATAATGGCCAAGCTTGGATATCAAGTCTAGTTGGTACTTCACTTTTAAATAACCTAATCGGGTTATTGAAAACCTAATCGAGTTATTGAAATTTTTTCTTTTTTCCTTTTTTTTTTGGGGTGGGGGGTGGGGGGTGGGGAGAGGGGGGTTGTCCACTTTTTTGTACACCAACTTGGTGCACACACCCTGGAAGGTTGCAGTTATCTAGTCATGGTAACCCTTCCCATGAATCTTTTTAAAATAAGGATTATTTCCCTTCTTCTACATCCCATGTAAGGTTTTTAGTTATCATAGAACAACATTGTATCATGAAATCCTGAATTTGTGAGCCTTTAGGGGGGTTACCAATTCTAAACAGTGATATTAGATCTGAACTAGCTAGATATTTTTGGTATAGAATATCCTTTTCTCGATACATTATCCATAAAATCTTGCTCTTAGAGATTCATCTTTCCACTTAAGGTTTTGATGCCAAGCCCACCTAGTTTCTTAGATCTGCATATGCTTTCCCATTTGATCATAGCTAAGTTTTTCTTTTTCTTAATCCCACTCCAAAAGAAGTTTTAGATTTTTCTTTCTAGTCTCTTATATACTCCTATAGGTAGTTGTAAGAATGAAATTTGATATATGGGTGTTGTAGATAATATTGATTTAATTTTAGTTACCCTACTTGCCTTTGTTAGCCATTTCCCTTTTGAGCTCTCTATTTTCTTATCTAATTTTTCAAACTTAGGTTCCCACGTTATTCCTTTCTGTACCCCTATATCTAGCTAGATTCCCATATATTTGCAAGGAAATGTACCTTTCTTATACCCCATAATATTACATATTCTATTTTCTATTTCTACATCACTGTTTAGGAAGAGTAAAACTGATTTGGCCTCATTTACCTTTTGACCTGATGCATCCATATATGTGTGTATGATTTGTTTAAATTTTTTTGCTTCTTGTATTGTGTTTACCCCAGGGATGATTGTATTATTCATAAATTTTCCGTGTTAATTTTTGGAATGCCATCAACTACTACTACACCTTTGATCTTATTTTTTATTGTGCTAATTTAATGGATCTACCAAAAGCTTATGGCATGATAGTGAATACAAATGGTGGCATTGGGTCTCCTTGTCTGATTCCTCTAGATATACCAAAGAAACATTTTGGAGTGTTATTTATGAGAAGTGATATTTTGGGATTTTCTATAGTTATAAACAAGGTTGATCCATTATCACGCAAATCCGAATGCCTCTAGAGTTTTACAAAGGAATCTCCAATCGACCTTATCATAGGCTTTTTGAATGTCTAGAATTTTATCAACATGCAAGCATCTTTATTGGATTGAACTAAATGAATAGTTTCTTGCATAATGATAATTCTAGCTAATATCGATCTTCCTGGTATAAACCAAGTTTTTCTTTTGATATTAGTTTTGGTAATAATTTTTTAAGTCTATTTGCTAATGCTTTGGATAATACCTTGTATATAATGTTACAAAGTATTATAGACCATAAATCTCTTGGGGTCTCACAGTTTGATTTTTTAGGAATAAGGGTTATAAAGGTATTTTTGATTTCAGCTAAGAGAGAGCATACATTTCTAGTAACTTCTATTTCTTTAAATAAATCTTTCCTTTTGTGTCCCAACATTTTTGAAAAAAGAAGTCTTCAAATCCATTAAGTCCCAGAGATTCTTTCGGGTTGAGTCTAAATAGAGCTTCTTTAATTTCTGCTAGGGTGAAGAGTTTGTTTAAGGTTTTGTTATGCTCCTCTATAATAATCTTTGGTATTGATTATTTCATGTTGTTTTGTGCTATTAGGTTAGATATTTCAAATTTATTAAGAATGTTTGTATAATATTGTATGAATACTTCCACTACTTGATCTGGTTCTTCCCTTAGATTCTCTACGTTATCTTTGATTTTTGTTATTTTGCTAATATTCCTTCTGATAGCCATGTCTCTCAATTTTTTTTTTGTGAATATTTCTTCTTCCGTTAATATATCTTCATATTTTACAATTATTTATTTTTCTTTAAGATATGTTTCATTATTCATTCCTTTTTTATTATATCTTCTTTTAGTTGCTTGATTACCTCTTCAATTTCTATTTTGTCCTTTTTTTTAAATGGTTCTTAGTCCATTATAGTATGTTTTCTTTGAGATGTTTTAATTTGGAGTCAAAGCATAACATTTTAGATCCCTCAAAGTCACCTTCTTGCCACCACTATCTGATTTTCATTAAGAAATCCTCATCTTAAAACCACATCTTTTCACACTTGAATGGGTTTCTTGTTTCTTTTTCTATTTCCTTATTTATTTTATTCTTATTAGACAATTTGAACCTATATTTTCTAGTATTTATGCCTTAATTATGTAATCAAAGCTTCTTATACCTCCTTTAATCATGAATCTATCTAATCTCTTCTATATTGTAGAGGCCTATTCTTCTATTGTTCCAAGTGAATATTACATTTCTATTTGGGATATCTATTAAGTGTTCTTGATCTATCCAAGCTCTAAAGTCTATCATGCTTTGTGAGGCAGTTTTGACTCCACTTGATTTTTTACTCAAGCTACTGATGGCATTGAAATCTCCTCCAATACAATAAAATTTTGTTTGTTTGTCTTCCATGAATTGGATAATTTATTCCATGCCTGTTTCTTTTCCTCTGTTGGTGCTAGTCCATATACATTTATGAGAGTTAGTTGGGTGTTACTTCGATAGGTATCAATTTTCCCCCCTATCCAATAATTGGTTGATTCTTGCTTGGTAAAATTTACTTTCCTTGGATCTCAAATTATTCCTATTCCTCCTGAGGCCCCATTGGATTCTATTAATTCTATTTTCCAGTAACCAATTTTATTGTTGATTTTGTCTCCTTCTTTATTGGGTTTAGTTTCTTATAGTTTAATGATTTTAGATTCAAAGAGCGTTAGATTGGGCTTTTATAAGAGCTTTTTGTTAGGGACATTTATTCCCCTAATATTCAATGTAGTTATCTTCATTGTTACGTGAAAAGGAACTTCCCCTTCCTACATTTAGTACTTTGTGAATCTTTTTCTAATTTTCTACTTGCCTAACTACTTGTCTAAGTTTAGCGAGTGATTTCTTGCCTCTTTTTCTCTTTTGCTTCCCACATCTTGGCTTTGTTATTCCTTCTTGATAGCTATCAATTCCTAGTTTTTGTATGTTGTTGGTTGCATTGGTCGGTATTGTTGTTTTGGTGCCCTCTTCCATGTCTTCTTTGTCTTCTCTTAATTATTATAAAATTTGGTCGCCTAATTTTGTATCTTCATATTCAATTGTTTCTTTTTCTTTATCATTTTCTAAGCCAATCTTGGCATTTTCCTTTTCTTGTTCTAAAGTGTCTAATATTCCAAATTCTTCCCATTATTGGCTCTTACTTAGGTTTCCAATGTTACATATATCCATATTATCATTGGGCACTTATTTTCCTGTCATTATCAGCTTGTTCATGAAGGTTGTAACTTCTACTTGTATGAGATGTCTAGTGTTTCTTTTTAGATTCTCTTCATTCTTATCTTTCCCCAAATTATTGCTTACCTCAAATGGATCCTCATTTAGAGCAGTTTGCCATAATTTATATGATATCTTCGTGTTTTCTTTTTCTTTCTTTATGTTTCCCTATTGTTTTGAGTTTGCAGGGGGGTTATATTATTTGGGGAGGTTTTATCTCTCCTATTTGTTATCTCTATGCTCTCTTTTAGTGAATTCTCATATTTCGTCTCTACTTTCTATCTCTCTTTTTTATTGAGATCCTCTTGACTTAAAGCGTTGATGCATGTTGTTTTCTTTAACTAGCATACTTGATTTTCCTTTCTTATTTCTGATTTGAGGATATTTTTGTTATTTGAGGTTTTGCCTTCATTATCTTTATCTTGATTGGAGTATTGATCGAGACTTTTATTGCTCTTTCTTGTGCTATACTTATTACTTTTTCCTTTTCCTATTGATATTTCCTTTTGATTACATGCTTCCTCTATGTTCCTTTCTTTGCGGTTTACTTTATTTTCCTCACTATCGTTCTTCATTCCTTGCTCTAAATTTGATATTTTTATAGATTTATTTTCTATGATTTGGTTGTTCAATATTGTTTCTAGTTGTTGTTTGCGGGTTTCTTACCAAATGGTGATTTGATCACTTATCTCATTGTGGATTATCAAGAAATCCTAAATGAGTTGATTATAATTTCTCAAATTTTCCTTTATGTCCTCAATATAGAGATTTTATTTTGCACAATGTTCACATTGTTGAATTCTTTTTACTTGCTCATTGATCCAAACCCTTTTTCCATATCTTTCTCAAAGGTTCCTTCTTGAATTAGTATCTTTGTTTCTTCTTTATTCATTTTTTTAGCAATCTATTAAAATAAGGTTAAAACTCTTTTTAAATTATACTTCTTAGAAATAATATTGAAAAGTAATTTGTATTTTAAAAAGAAAAAGAAAAAATGTTGAATTAGATGATGCTTTTGAAAAGTAGACAAATATAGATGAAATAAGTGCTTATTTAAGCCTTGAACTAGGAGAAAATATTTATGATTTAGAAAATACAAGTGTGTATGTTTGTGAGATAAGACATGTTATGTCAATTTTTATGAGGTTTCAAAATTTATTATGTTTAAAAAATTTTCATAATGCATTCTCATTGCTTGCATTTATTATTTATACACAAATATAACAAATAGTTAGTAAAGAGCTGTTACAAAATGATTTTTTAATTTAATGCCAAAATCTTGAATATAGAATTGAAGTTTTTTTTTTTAATAAATATAAATATTTTTAGTCTCAATTCTAAAGGAGTTGATTATATCTCACCCTCCAATGTTGTTTACATACAGATAGTTAAGGTTCCCATGTTGTTTCTATACTATTGCACTAGACATAAACTCCTCAATAAGGTATCTAATAGGCAAGAAAGGAAGGCAATTGTTAGTTTCAATTTTATAAAAGTTGACAAGTATCTCAAGATCCAATGTTTTACATACGTGATAGTGAAGATTTTCCAATTGGTTTTTTAAGAGTTCTTTCTATAATTCTCTACTAAATTTATGTCTTTTTGGAAACATGTGATTCAATATTATGAAATATTTTCTCCAAATAAATCAAAAGCTTCAATTTTCAAATATTTTCTTACCTCATGATCTAATGGCTACAAAATCTGTAATTATGTTTTCCAAGAAGTTGCTTTTCTAATTTCCACTAAGCTCATAGCCAAGGCTAAAAAAGTGATTGGATGAGGTTATATTGGTCAATTAAGGAAAAGTATAATTTAGTTTTTAACTTCATTTTGCACAAAAAAAACATAATTTATATTTCATAAAAAAACTTGTTATAATATTATAACATAATTGATATGAAAACCAATTTATTTGGTAGTAATGGTAATATTTATTATAATTTGATTAATACTCTTTTTTAACCAATCTATTAAAATAAGTTCTCTTTTTAAATTATACTTCTTAGAAATTATATTGAAAAGTAAATTGTATTTTTTTTAAACAAAAATTTTGAATTAGACTATACTTGTGATATTGCTATCAAGATTTAATTGTGTGATTTTGAGTCAAACTCATTGACCCAACATGAATCCATCTCTCATGAGAATAAATAGAACACTTAGCACTCATTTGGATCTAGGTGATGCTCATAGGGGTGAAGCATCAAGACTTCCTAGGAGGATGGGTGACCTCTCGGGAAGTCTCGGTGCTTCACCCTTGTGAGCATCACCTAGATCCAATGAGTGCTAAGTGTTCCATTTATCCTCATGAGAGATGGATTCATGTTGAATCACTACTAATGAAACATGGGTCAATGAGTTTGAATCAAAATCACATATAGCAATATCACAATTTGACTTGCTATGGAAATTATCTCCTACTTATCAATAGATGATACTTTTAAAAAATAGGAAAATAAAGATGAAATAAGTGCTTATTTAAGCTTTAAAATAGGAAAAAAAAATTATGATTTAGAAAATAAAATATTTTATCATTTATACACAAATATAAATATAAGTAATAAAGAGTTATTACAGATTGAGTTTTTAATTTAATGCCAAAATATTGAGTATATAATTGAAGTTAATTTTTTTATAAATGAAAATATTTTTTATTCGAATGATTATCTTAACATAATAGTTATATACATTAAATCAACCAATCAAGTATTGTTAAAGGTAAGATATATTTTTAAAATTATACTTTATTATTATAAAAGTATAATTAATCAATAATTATTTTTAAAAATCTAATTCTTTCAAATTTTCTATGTCAACATCATTTTGTAGTGCTAATTTCTTTTTTTCCTAAATTATAATTTTATTATTTCAATTTATAATAATAATTTAACATAAGCCTAGGTTAAATTAAATTATAAGACTAGATTAAATAAAAATCAATTTTATGATACAAATAAAATCAATATATTTTATCTATTTCAGATTCTTATACATTTGTATTTTTTTAGAATATTGTCTAACCATAGGGGTATGCTTCCTAGAAATTAGCTCTTGTAACACCTAAATATATGAGCCAATCAAATTGAAAGAAAAAAAGGTGTTTATCTTAGAAATTAAAAATCTCACATATTTACATTAGTAAAATCAAAATTCAAAATTCAAAATAGAAATGTACTTAAATCTAATTGGTTGAAATAAAAAAGATTAATCAGCAGATAAGTAGAAGTAATTGCAAATACAACAAGTGTCACATAGTGGCATGTACTTGGGTAAATGTATTGTAATAGAAATAGTTAAAAATATAGAACTAATATGAAACATGCAAATATAAAACTAATTTGAAACATGCACTTTTAAAATATGTAAATGAAAAGTATTATAAAATATATAAATCAAATAGATTTTGAATACAAGTCTAAATCTAAATCAAACATGCAAGACTAAACTATTAAATGCAAGCCTAAATAGTTATGAATAGAATTCTAAATCTAAATGAAATTAATTAAAATTGAAATCTAAATCAAAGTAGAATATTATAACTAATTTTGATTACATCTACATCTAAATCTAAATAAAAATGTAAATAAAAAATAGAAATCTCACTTGCAAAAATGTTACTCCAAAACTTCAATCTACTCCTATTCAAAAACTCCAATCTAATCCTCCAATAACCTCCACCTCTTCCTTCCTGCAAAAACATAAAATGAAAATGAAATGAGGAGCCTTGGTTTTATAACTTCTGAGAGGCTCCTCATATCCCCCAATAGATGCCTCTTCACATTCCACGAATTTGTTTCAAATTCCCCCACTCCTATATTTAACAAAAAAAAAAAATCATATTGAAATTATTTTGCCCCTATTTTTTCAGGCCCTATTTTTTCCGGTCCTACTTTTTTGGGCCCTATTATTTCGGGCCGATTATTTCGACCTCCATTTGGCTTCCTATTATTTCAGCCAACTATTATTTTGGGAATTCTTTTTTAATATTTAATTTGGAAGTTTGTAACCACTCCCAATTCTTTTTTATTGACGGAGAATCTTTTTTGGCATATTCTCGTGCTGAGTATTTGTGATGTGATTGTATAGAATGCCTCTCAACGTAATGAATATTATTATAATAATTAATCGATATAGTAGATGAAAGATTTAGAAATAAATGTATTTAAAAATATTATTATTAATTATGTAGTATGTAATATTTTAGTATTTCTGACAAGGTATATATAAATGTTAAGTGGAAAATAATAGACAAAGATTAAGCAAAAGATATATGATTGCTAAATAAACATAACTCTATCCCTAACTCTAACCCTAAATCTCATTGTACCATAATTAGACTCTAACCCTAACCCTAACTTTAATCTAACTAAAACCCTAACCCTAATACTAAATCTAACCTTAACCCTAACTCAAACCCTAACCCTATCCCTACAATAACCCCAACTCAAGCCCTATAATAACCCTAACTGTAACCATAACCATAACCATAACTCTAACCCTAAACTTAACCATGAGCATAACTCTAACCCTTAACTATAACCCTAAATCTAACTCTACCATAATTAGACTCTAACCCTAACTATGACCCTAACTTTAATCTTGACTCAAACCCTAACCTTGATTCTAACCTTAACCCTGACTCAAACCCTAACCCTAGCCTTACTATAACACTAACCCTAACCATAACCATAACTCTAACCCTAACCTTAACCATGACCATAACTCTAACCCTAACCTTAACCATAAACATAACTCTAATCCAAACCTTAACCATAACTCTAACAATAACCATAACTATAACTCTAACCCTAACCTTAACCATAAACATAACTCTAATCCGAACCTTAACCATAACTCTAACAATAACCATAAGCATAACTCTAACCCTAACCTTAACCATAACTCAAACCCTAACACTAACTCCAGCCCTAACCCTAATGCTAACCCTAACCCTTACTCTATCCCTAAGGTTAACATTAACTATAATGGTAACTTTGTCCCTAACCATATATCTATGTTTGACTATAACATTAAACATTACAATATGCCAAAAATAAAATTACTTTTTTTAATCTAAATTAAACTCCATAAATTAAATTAAAATAAAATAAAATTGAAGCATAATTTTATAGTAACTTTATAAAATTAATTAACCATTTTATAATAACCTTATCAAAATATAAATAAAAAGTAAATGTTTTTCCTATTACGCTGCGACTGCCACTAGCCTATATATACCTCTATATATATTACGCTGAGAGTAATCGTTCTTGAGGTGCCTCGAGAACGATTACCCTCGGCGTAATATATATAGAGGTATATATAAGCTAGTGGCAATCGCGGCACAACAGGAAAAGTATTTTTAAAATTTTTTCTATTTTTTAAAGGTTAGTGCCGAATTATTTATTTCTTTTTAAATACAATTGTATAAACTTACTATAAAAATGTAATAATGTAAACTTACTATAAAATTATTCTTGAATATTTTATTTTTAAATTCTATATATGGTGTTTATTTGCATCACTTTAATTCAGTTTTATTTTAAGCATATTGTTACGTAAAATGTTATATTGAAGAGTGGAGTTATAGTTAGGGTTAGTGTTAGGGTTGGGGCTATTGTTAGGGTTTGAGTTATGGATAGGGTTAGAGTTATGGTCAGGAATAGAGTTACAATTAGAGTCAGGATTAGCATTAGGGTTAGGGATAGGGTTATTTTTAGGATTACGAATCTTGTTAGGGTTATAGTTAGGGTTAGGTTTAGAATTAGAGTTAGAGTTAATGTTAGGATTAGGGTTAGAATTTGGATTACAAATATAGTTAGGGTTAGAATTAGAGTTAGGGTTAGAGTTAAGGTAAGGGTGAGGGTAAGAATAAGGGTTTAGGTTGTAAATATAGTTAGGGTTAGGATTAGAATTAGAGTTAGGGTTTGAGTTAGAGGTAGAGTTAGAATTGGAGCTCGAATAAGGGCTAGAGTTAGAGTTGAAATTAGGGTTATAATTAGGGTTAAAATTAGGATTAGGATTAGGGTTAGGGTTAAAATTAGATTTACGATTAGAGTTAGAGAAAGGGGTAGAGAAAGGGTTAGTTTTAGGGTGATGGTTAAGGTTAGGTTTATATTTAGAGTTAGGGTTGTATATAGAGTTACATCAGGGTTAAGGTTAGGGTAAGAGTTTGAGTGAGGGTTAAGGTTAGGGTTAGGGTTAGGCCTATGGGTTTTCGTCTAGATTAAAGTAAGGGTTAAGGTTAGAGTTAGAGTTTTGAGTCAGGGTTAAGGTCAGAGTTAGGGTTAGATTATGGTTTTAGTGAAGGTTAAACTAAGGATTAGGGTTAGGATTAGAGTCTAATTATAGTAGAGTTAGATTTACAATTAGGGTTATATTTAGGGTTAGAGTTAGGGGTAGGATTATGGTTTTTTTTTTAAGTAATTTTCTTTTTGGCATATTGTAATGTAAAATGTTATAGTCAAACATAGATATATGGTTAGGGACAAAGTTACCATTACAGTTAATGTTAACCTTAGGGATAGAATAAGGGTTAGGGTTAGCATTAGGGTTAGGTCTAGAGTTAGGGTTAGGGTTTGAGTTATGGTTAAGGTTAGGGTTAGAGTTATGGTTATGGTTATTGTTAGAGTTATGGGTATGGTTATTGTTAGAGTTATGTTTATGGTTAAGTTTAGGGTTAGAGTTATGGTTATGGTTAAGGTTTGGATTAGAGTTATGTTTATGATTAAAGTTAGGGTTAGAATTATGGTCATAGTTAAGGTTAGGGTTAGAGTTATGGTTATGGTTAGGGTTAGTGTTATAGTAAGGCTAGGGTTAGGGTTTGAGTTAGGGTTAAGGTTAGAGTCAAGGTTAGGGCTTGAGTTAGGTTAGGGCTTGAGTTAGGATTAAAGTAAGGGTTAGGGTTAGGGTTAGAGTCTAATTATGGTAGAGTTGGATTTAGGGTTAGAGTTATGCTTATGGTTAAGGTTAGGGTTAGAGTTATGGTTATGGTTAGGGTTAGGGTTATTATAGAGCTCGAGTTAGGATTATTGTAGGGATAGGGTTAGGGTTTGAGTCAGGGTTAAGGTTAGATTTAGGATTAGGATTAGGGTTTTAGTTAGGATTAAAGTTAGGATTAGGGTTAGGGTTAGAGTCTAATTATGGTAGAGTTAGATTTAGGATTAGAATTAGGGATAGCATTATGTTTATGGTTAAGTTTAGGGTTAGAGTTATTGCTCATGGTTAAGGTTAGGGTTAGACTTATGGTTATGGTTAGGGTTAGGGTTATAGTAGGGCCAAGGTTAGGGTTAGGGTTAAGGTTAGGGCTTGAGTAAGGGTTAAGGTTCTAGAGTTATGGTTAGGGAAAAGTTTTGAGCCAAGATTAAAGTTAGGGTTAGGGTTATGGTTAGAGTCCAATTATGGTAGAGTTAGATTTAGGGTTAGAGTTAGGGACAACTTAATGTTTATGGTTAAGGTTAGTGTTAAGGGGAGGGTTAGGATTAGAGTTAGAGTTAAGATTAGGGTTAAGGATAAAATTAAGGTTAGGGTTAGTGTTAAGGTTAGGGTTAGGGTTAGCATTAGGATGAAAATTAGGGTAAGGGATAGAGTTTGAATTAGAGTTAGGGTTCTTGTTAGGGTTAGGTTTACAATTAGAGCTAGAGTTAGGGTCAAGGTTAGAGTTACAGTCAGGGTTAGGGTTAGGTTTAAAATTAGAGCTAGAGTTGGGATTAGGGTTAGGGTTAGAAGTAGAGTTAGAAATATAGTTAGGATTAGAGATAGAGTTAGGGTTAGGGTAAGGGCAAGAATTAGGGTGAGGGTTAGAATTAGGGTTACAAATATAGTTAGGGTTAGTGTTAGGGTTAGAATAATAGTTACGGTTAGGGTTATAGATAGAGTTAGAATTAGAGTTAGAATAAGGGTTGGAGTTAGAGTTAGAGTTAGAGTTAGGGTTATACTTAGGGTTGGAATTAAGGTTAGGATTATAATTAGTGTTACCGTTAGGGTTAGGCTTAGTGTTAGGGCTATGCTTAGGGTTAGCATTAGGGTTAAGGTTAGGGTAGTGTTAGGGTTATGGTTAGGATTAGCATTAGGGTTAGGGTTACAATTAGAGTTAGAGTTAAAATTAGAGGTAGTATTAGTGTTAGTGTTAGTATAAGAGTTAGAGTTAGAGTTAGAATTAGAGTTAGAGTTAGGGTTCAAGTTAGAGTTAGAGTTAAAGTTAGAGATAGAGTTGTGGTCAAGGTTAGATTAGGGTTAGGGTTAAAGTTACCTGATTAGATATAGGGTTAGGGTAAGAGTTAGGGCTAGGATTAGGATTAGAATTAGGGTTAGTGTTAGAGTTAGAGTTATATATAGTGTTAGGGTTAGGATTAGGGGTAGGTTTATAGTCAAAGTTAGAGTTAGGGTTAATATTGGGGTTAGGGTTACAAAAAGAGTCAGAGTTAGAGTTAGGGTTAGAATTAGGGGTAGGGTTAGAATTAGAGATAAAGTTAGAGTTGGAGATAGGGTTAGAGTTAGAGTTGGAGTTAGATCTAGGGTAAGAATCAAGGTTAGAATTAGGTTTAGGATTAGAATTAGCATTAGAGTTAGAGTTAGGATTAGAATTAGGGTTAGGGTTAGGGTAAGAATTAGAGTTAGAGTTATAGTTAGGGTTAGAGTTAGGAACAGAGTTATAGTTAGGGTTAGAATTAGATTAGGGTTAGAGCTAGAATTGGGGTTAAGGTTAGAGTTAGGGTTATATAGGTTCGGGTTAGGATTAGGGGTAGAATTAGAGTTGCAATTAGTGTTAGAGTTAGAATTAGGGTTAGGGTTAGAATTAGGGTTACAAATATAATTAGGGTTATAGATTGAGTTAGAGCTAGAGTTAGGGTAAGGGTAACAATTAGGGTTAGGGCTAGAATTAGGGTTACAAATAAAGTTAGGGTTAGAATTAGGGTTAGGGTTAGATTTAGAGGTAGGATTTGAGCTAGAGTTAGAGTTAGAATTAGAATTAGAACAAGAGTTGGAGTTAGAGGTAGGGTTAGAATTAGGGCTAGGATTATGGTTAGCATAAGGGTTATGGTTAGAGTTAGGGTTAGCATTAGGTTTAGGGTTATAATTAGTGTTAGTTTTAGTGTTAGTGTTAGTGTTAGTGTTAGGGTTAGAATTGGAGCTAGAATTGAGGCTAGGGTTAGGGTTAGGGTTAGGGTTAGAATTAGAGTTAGAGTTAGGGATCAAGTTAGAGTTAAAGTTGGAGACAGAGTTGGGGTTAGGGTTAGGTTTAGGGTCAGGGTTGGAGTTAGGGTTAGATTTAGGTTTAGAGTTAGAGTTAGGGTTAGAATTAGGATTGGGTTTATGGTTAGAATTAGAGTTAGGATTAGAGTTTATAGCATAAATAAGAAACAACCAAATATTCATATTAAAAATAAATAAGAAACAGCCAAATAGCATAAAAACGAAAGAGTTTATTAGCAATACATATAATAACTACCTAAATTAAGGTCATAAAATAGCATTTTGAATAGATAACTAAAAAATGGCATTGACCTAAGAACATAAGGGCACTAAGAAAATATAGCCACAATCATCCAAACCTTCTTCCCAGGAAGAAAAAATATTGATCTTGTTTTATTATCCATTTTTTCCTTTGATTTCCTAAGCCAAGTATTTATTTTTCTCACAACCAAGGAAATTTGAAGAGGTCTTCAAGTTTCCCACTAGGCCACTTAGGTCTTCCAACTTAGTAGCCAATACCTACTAATTTTGAGAATAGTTATCTTCAATAGTATCCACAAACATAGATTATTTTCCCAATGCAAAGCCAAAAGGATTTAACTCAATTTGTAAATAGAATATCAAACTTTGGATTAATTCTCAAATGATTATGTATTCCTATACCCTCCAAATAACCTCAAGGGTACCAAATATTGATCTCACCCTTGATTTCTTACTTGAAAAGCTTCGTAGGCTTCCTTGTATTAAAAAATTCTTGTTCCAACTACTCACAAAACCCCACAAATAGATCTTGCACAAAACCCACTTTAGTCACACAATTAGACCTATTTCCCAAGGTCTCCTTTTACTATTTTTTGTGTTTTCCATCCAAAGTAAATGATAGGCAAAAAGACTAAATTTTTGAGTACCCAGTTGGAATTAATATGAAACATATCAAATAAAATAATGGTTATTTTGGACCAACTATATGGAAAGTGTTGATTGCATCAGATTTAGGCCTAACTAGGCCACTTTTATAAAAGAAGTATGTGATACTTTTAGTATCTAACTTCACCACTCTCTAAAATATTTTTATATGATCTCAAATCAAGGATTTGCAAACCCTTTTACCTGTATGATCACTTCTTATGTGCTTTTCAAGGTCAAATTATGTTGACGTACTTTTCATGGTCAAATCACGATGAACACCCTATAAAACTTCTTGTTACACTTGAAATGATTAGTAACATTAAAAATATGTTGTATGGGTTCCATTTTGTGAGAAAAACTAGAGGACATTCATTAAATAAATCCAAGTTCTATTTATTCCCTCAAAACTATTAGTTTATAGGCTTTTCCCCTATCTATCCGCATAAGTAATGGAAATATTATTCTTTAGTGATCCAAAATGAAAAAAATTAGCATGTAAAGTATGCTTACAATCCTATCATAACATAAGATGATCCAACTTCAACTCTACTCTATAAAAACTTCAAAACAAGGAAGCAAAATGCAACAAATGTAAACTTTATTGCTATTGAAATTGATCTTTTTATAATATATTAAACTCTTGTATATGCAATGTCTTTCCAAGGATTTATTAAAAAAATTAATAACTTTCCCCAACCAATTCCAATCAGTTGATCCATTAAACCCCCTAAAAAACTCATTTTTTTAAGCCTTCCAATTCCTAACTAGGCATTAGGATTTGAAAAGTCAAATTTTGAACTATTACAAATGACCTTTAAAAAAATTTAAATCATTAAAAACTTATTCATTTTGATCATATTAGATCATCTATCAGGTTTAAAACTCTTTTTGGTTCCCTTTCCCATCTTACACTCATGAGTTACATTAAATTGTCCTACAGTATTTTTAGGAATCTCATTAGTTCATTTTGCTAGTACATTGAAAACATTACATGAAAAAGCCAATGTTCACTCTAAAACTTTCTAGTTGATCCATGAGGACATTATGATTCCATTAGTGACCCTTTTAGAGCATATAATTTTAGGTAAAAAGTGTGTATGAAGTTAGTTTAGTTTAAAATTCATTAAATATCTATCTAAGGGAGTTATGCCTTAATTAAAATTTAGAGGGAAATCCTTCAAGGGTTACCCTATTGTTAATTGAAGATTGATTCTTTTCAAAGGTTATAGAGTCATATATTTGAGTAAAAAGGAACAATATTTTAACCGACAACTTGTTAAGTTGGATATAAGAAAAGCATATGAGCAAGTGGATTAAATGTTTCTCTATAGAGTTCTAGAAAATGTTGGTCTTAGTTCTCATTTCATTTCTTCAATTAAAGAATTGACCTTTGATTTATGTGCATCTATTTTGTTAAATGTAAACCCTCAATAATTATTTTCCAACTCCCAAGGTTTAAGGTAGGGAAATCCCATATCTCCTTTCCCTTTTATTTTAATGAAAAAGGTGTTGGGAAGAATTATTTTGAATAAGAAAATTCAAGGGCTTTGGAAGGGTGTTAACCCAGTTAAGGGAGTTGATTTGGTATCCCACCTTATTTTTTCATGACAATTTCCTAATGGGAGAGGTCACTTTGTGAGAGGATTGTGTCACAAAAAGAGTTTTGGATAGATATAGTAGAGTGTCACAACAACATATTAATTACAAAAAATAAGAGATTTAATTTCTAATATAGATTAAAATGTTCAAAGAGATATTTTGAGGATTTTGAATATGAAGTTGGGTAGATTATTAGGTAAAATCCTTGGAATTCTTAGGTTTGAAGGAGCATGCAAGTATTCCCTTTGGACAATTCTAATAGATGGATGTCATAATAAGATGGAGGGTTGGAGAATTCAATGGTTAATATTAGTAGGAAGGACTCTCATGCTAAAAATGGTTATATTAGCAATGCCACTTTATTTGATGATGTACTTAAGTATTCCTTCTCGAGTGATTTTTTATGATAGAGAAAAAGATGTGGCATTTTCTTTGGAATGGCATTCAAAATTAGAAGATTCTTCTTTTAGCATAGACTAGATATGCTAATCAAAAGATTTAGGTGGAGTGGGTTTAAGGAATTGGAAGTTTTTAAATAAAGATGTGGGGGCTAAGAGTGTGGTCAATAGAAACATAGAGAAAAAATGGGTTAAGCTCCTATAAGAAAATATTTGAATAGGAGTAAAAAACAAGGTTTCTTCTATTCATGATCTTCCCAAAAAATCTTCTAGATGGAATTCTATTGTCATCTATAGACATGTCATCATATATCATATCTCATGGCAGCTGGGAAATGGGCACAAAGAATTTTTTTGGTTAGAATCTATTAGAGTGGGATTTTTGTTGCACCAAAAGATCGATCTATCAAATACCCAATACAACCACTCAACTTATAGTACACAGGAGGTTGTTAATCCCTTGTCACAAATCCCAAGAGGAGCGCTGAACAAATTTCCAACAATCTCCCCCACAGCATTACCCGAGGGTATTAGGATTCGAACCTATGACCAAGCTCTGATACCACTTGTTAGAGTGGGGTTCCCATTGTACCAAAAGAACAATCTATCAATGCCTGATACAACCACTCAACTTATAGTATATAGGAGGCAGTTAAGCCCTTGTCACAAATCTCAAAGGGAGCACTGAAAAAGTTTCCAATAGACTCTTGGGATAGAAAATAAGTGTTGTCAAATTTGGATAATATTAATATAATCAATGAGTTTTTAGAACAATTATGAGGAAGAAAAGTCAACAATTTTAATGCAATAGTATGAAAATTTTAGGACAAAAATAAAAAGTAGGAGTATCTCTAACAACCTTAGTCAAGATCAAATGATAATATTTTTTAATATAATTCTAGATATAACAAGTAAACTCATGTCCAAATGTGACGCATATTTTTGAGTATTTTTATTTTAAATAATTAATTAATTACAAATTTTCTACTATAATATTTTAAAATTAAAAAAACTCCCATATCTAACCATCTTAACTATGAAAAAATCTATAAAATTATGTTTTTCATTTTTTTCTTACAGTAGACAAAGCACAGAATGTGATGCAACTTTTAGATTTCAAAAATGTTATATTGTTTGAAAGTTATAGTTTTTCCAATCAGTATGTCAATCAGCACTTTGCAGGCATCTTCATTAGAAATTAACTACTAAATACTTATCGAACTCATTATTTGATAATATTTATATCGATGGAATCTTGAGAGTGTTCTCAAGAAACCTTTTTCTTTTCATTGAATTTTCTTGAAAAAAGAGTCATTAGATGGTTAAACAAAGTATGGATGTCAAATAAACATGGCTCAAACATGATTTTTTAGTTGACCAAATAGGTACTCAAATCTGGTTTATAATACCCAAAAACTCGCGACAAAACCAAGATATCAAATTTGAGATATTGGGGACCATGTTGTACATTTTAAACCAAAATTTTTACAAGCATATTAAAATATCTTTTATATTTAAGATATAATAATATATAAACATTATTATTTATTATTTTATTTTTATATATTATTATTATAATATTATATATTATTATTATAATATTATATATTATTAAATATAATTACATAGTATATTAAGATCATAGTACTATATATTATTATATAGTGTTCTATATTACCTATAGTGTTTTAAATATTATCTATATAATATTAAATATATAAAAATAAATAATTATTAATATATTATTAAATATATCTACTATAATATATATATTAACATAGTATTAGGAATTATTTTATAGTATTATATATTTTATTGAATAAATATAATTTTATTTAATATTATATAATTTCTTATGTGGAAAGAGGGGTCTTAGGACCCCTAGGGATATATGTTGTAATGAAATGTGTCAAAAGGGTCATAGCTTATTATATGGCCCCTTTCAACCCATACTAATAATTATAATGTCCGACCCCTAGGGACATATATTGTCATGAAATGTGTCAAAAGGGGTCATTGATTATCCTATGACTCATTTCAACCTATATGAACAAAAAAAATAAGTCCCTAGTGGTCCTAGCAACTCTAGTGATATATGTTGTAATGAAATGTGTTGAAAGGGGTCAGATTATCCAATAACCCCTTTCGATCCATATGAACAATTATAATATGCCCTTAGAGGTCTTAGGACCCCTAGGTACATATGTTGTTATAAAATGTGTCAAAAGGGGTCATAGGTTATCTTATGACCCCTTTTAACCCATATGAAATATTATAATATGACCCCTACAAACATATGTCACCATGGATCATAGGTTATCATATGACCACTTTCAACCCATATGAATAAATGAAATAGATCCCTAGGGGTCCTAGGACCTCCTAGGGACATATGTTGTAATGAAATGTGTCAAAAGGGGTCAAACATTATCATATGACCCCTTTCAACCAATTTGAACAATTATAATAGGTCTCTAGGAGTTCTAGGACCCCTAGGGACATATGTTGCAATGAAATGTGTCAAAAAAGGTCATAGGTTATCCTATGACCCATTTCGACCCATGTGCACAAATGAAATAGGTCCTTAGGGGTCATAGGACCCTAGGGAAATATGTTGTCATGAAATATGTCGAAAGGGGTCATAGGTTAGCCTATGACTCCTTTCAACCCATATGAACCAATGAAATAGGTATGTTGTCATAAAATGTGTTAAAAGGGGTCATAGGTTATCCTATGGCCCCTTTCAACCCATATGAACAAATGAAATAGGTCCATATGGGTCCTAGGACCCCTAGGGACATATGTTGTAATGAAATGTGTTGAAAAAAATCATAGGTTATCCTATGACCCCTTTCGGCCCATATGATCAAATGAAATAAGTCCTTAGGGGTCCTAGGACCCCTATGAACATATTTTTTCATGAAATGTGTTGAGATGATCTATAGATATGCTATAATAGCAGATAATTGGCTTCAAAGAGGACCCTATTTAGTGATGGTAACATTTAGTTAATGCCTAATAGATTCTATTTAAACTTTTTGTATTCTAGAAACATTAGGAATGAGTGCATTGAAGAGGCCCTAGTTTTGCAAGTTTTGGTGAGAGTTTTAAGCCAAATTTGGGGCTTTCTTAGTAGATGAACTCCTAAGACCAAATTGGTTGTGGATTTGGCTAATTGGATAAATCTTAAGGGATTGTTTTGAGGTTTCAATATTTGGGAGACAAGATTTCATGAACTTAATTTGAAAAAGCAATAATATAATTAAACATAGGGATCCTAGTGTGGACAACAAGTTAAACATCATTTCAAATTAAACATATCATATAATGTCAAGTTAAACATTGAATTAAATTTGGATATTAAAGTTTCATAAAATTTCTTCACAAAATAGTACATTTGAATTAAATATACTAAACACGATCAAAATGAATTGAATTAAATTTGGATACTAAAGGTTCATAAAATTTCTTCACAAATTAGTACATTTGAATTGAATATACTAAACACAATCAAAATGAATTATATTTCATAAACATGAACAATACACATGATGCACAATAAATTGAAAAACACTATAATAAATTAAAATGTATGTCCACGTACAGATAAATGACACAAACATATATATATATATATCAAAATACATACATCCATATATATCAAAAAACATAAATCCATATACAAAATGTGACTAATCATTCCATCGAAATATGTATAATATAAAAGTTTATGTATACAATATGACATATGTCATCTCAAAATGTATCATGAAAAATCTCTAAACAACTATACTATCCTATGTTGTCGGTGGATCAGATGCCTCCTACATAAACAAAAAAGAAAAACTCAAAATTAGATTATTGAATTTATATGATTCCACATATCTAACATTAACTAACTCAAATGCATAATGATCATTTTTTAATGAAGATTTGTATTTTCAAAATTTTATCATTTACCTCTCTCTACAACCTCCTATGGAAATCAGGAGTCATCTCATATGTGAAGATAAGTATTGTGATGTGATCATTGATGGAGGAAGCATCGATAATCTAGTGCTAGAAAAGATGGTCATGAAGTTAAATCTCAAGAGGCAGAAACACCTATGTCCATAAAGTATTGTCTAGGTGCAGGATGACCACAAGGTCATGATCACTGAGCTGTACCTAGTGAAGTTCAAGATTGGAAGCTACTAGGATGAGGTTCTTTGTGATATCATACCTATGAACATATGTCATATGTTATTCGATAGGTTATGGCAATTTTATAAGCATGGTGTATGTTGCCCCACTTTTCTTCCTCTAACCGATTACGTAAGTAGAATTTGTGTTTTAGTAACATCCCTAGGTGTGTCCAAGTCTAAGTCCAAGTCCCCTTAGGTGGAAGGAGTCTTCATCAAATTTTTCATCTTCCCCTTCCTCACATTTCATAGCCGGGTGGTTTCCTTTTTGTATTGCGAGTTTTGAGGGTAGTTTAGTACCTAATCCAATGGAGATTCACAAAACATGAAAAGATCATTTACAAGAGTTATATCTGCTTGGGATTCATCATTTTCTCCATGAGAATAGAAGTTTGCAAAAATCTAGACTTTGTCTTCTTCTCGGCGGGTTTTCAATCCATGAAGGCAATTTTCCATGAAAAGTAGAAAATGATGCATATGAGCCGAAATAAGAAGATAACAAGGTACCCTATGGAAAATTAATGTTCCTCTTACAATTATCTACCTCAGGAAACATTTTGGATTCATCACAATTCTCATAATCATTACAGGCAAAAAACTAGAAACTAACTTCTCCTCGACGGGTTTTCAACCCATGAAGTCAGTTTCCCAAAAAAGCTAATTCTGAAGGAAAAGAAGAAAAGGTGGGTCTCTAATTACTTTTCGCACTACTTTTGGACATCACTGAACCCAAAGGAAACCATCATCAAAAGGTAAAGTTAAAAGGCAAGCCTGGGTGGAGAAATGAAAATTGTCTTCTCCTCAGCTGGTTTTCAACCCATAAGGACAATTTTTTGGATTTCAAAAAAAATAAAACTTAGGATGTAATGTCCCTAGGCATTATCTTATAACCCTAATATTGTATATATCTCTTTTTTCTTATTAGTTTCATTATGGATGGAAGGTTTACTACTGCTCGAGTTTCGACACACTCAGCTTGGGGCTCCCTCAGATCTTAAAATCCATATTGAGATTCCTATGCCCCAACACGACTAATTTACTCCTCACCATGTGCACACTCCCTATCCATGATGAGTTCAAACAAAAATATTTTGAATAATGTCTCCTTGTGAGACATTTTTTTGTAATAGATTTCTCAGAATTTAATTTTTTATGCATAAGAAATAGGTGTTTTTCCAATCATACTCAATTTTATTATCATTTGAATTGTGAATAAAAATTATAATATTATCAATCTAATCAAAAATATATATACATATCTTCTAATTATATATATCATAAGTAACTATAAGATAACTCTTCATTTTATATTTTAAATAATAAAAGTGGAATAACATGATACAATATCATACCTGAACATACCTCTCTGTATTCCCAATTTTCAATATCTTATCTATTTGCATTGATTGGTACAAAAGATATGCTAATGTCTTATGTATAATCTGTACACTTACTCTTGTATGCATTTGTGGTAAAATAAGATATGTCTTATTCGACACATGATGGTGGGTCAAATCTTATGATGTCAGCCCTTTGAATATAATGTTTCATGTGGGCTCATCTCTCTTCAATCGGTTGTAGTGATAATGCTTTTATGTCTTGCATTGATGAATGCATCAGTATTGAAGTTTGCTCTATAATTAATCTACTCTCATGCAAATGTCAAACCTGAATCGATATATCAAGAGATTGTTTGAAATACCAATCAGTCTTTAACATATGAGTAGTGGCTTGCTAGTCTTGTGACATTTCTCATGATGCTGGCGTGACTTTAGATGGCGATTAATTCGGCAAGATAATACAAAGCATTATGAACACCATTTGCAACTTCCAACATGGCATGTTAGTCGTATCAATATTCATAGCATTCAATGTTGGTACAATATGGCCTTAAAAGATCTATCCAACCAATTTGCTAATATCTTTGATTCACTAGACATAGTCTCTGAAACAGCAGATCAGACCCTTGAATATATAGTAGATCTCCTACATAGCATAGTTTATGTTCACATCTACCCCTGAGCGACTATATAATATATACTAGCACTTTTAATTTATTAATATTGCAATACTGAGTGGTTGATAGGTTCACTAGTAGTTAGTTTATTTATTTATTCAGTATGATGATGCCAACTTTATATATAAGACACTCCATATCAACTGTGATGCCAACCTTTCTTGTATAAGTTTTTCATGGGTCTAGGGAATTTGAAGAATGATTGGCAACAAGATTGTGTGACCTTCCATTTCATCGATTCAGTCCTCCACTTTTAATGTTGCCCTTTTAAAAGTTCTTATTCACTGTGATGTTATTTTTGCATCATCTACTACCAGTAAGTAATCTTCTCATGATATTAGATTACTCTTAATTGTTATTATTTTTTTTCTACTGTGATCTCAATGCTAACCATATCAATCAATTACCAATTTCTAAATATTCTTAATGTACCTCTTTGCAACTTCGCTTGTATGAATATTCTAGATTTTTATTGTTCTGTTATTAATTTCCTCTTATTGTAAATTTGTAGCTCAATTATATTGATATAGTATATTTCTCATGGATGAGGAACCCTCCTTGTGGGATATAAGATTGAGATCTTTCATTTATTTCATATATTTAAACCGCTTAAGCATATCCTAGCATATCCTTGAGAAGGATGGATGCATTCTCTCACGTGCAAAAATGTTGTCGGATCTTTCTAAAACATTGGCTATTTACTTCCATGACTTATCTTGTTATGATCAATTATTTCCATGTACTGTTGAATTGTTTTAGGATGGCATGGCAAGCTATTGAAGACTTTATAATCTAATCTGATCAAGTAAGATATTACTTTCTCAATGCAATCATCAAATATTTTTGAATATCAATTTTTACAAATTTTTGCACCACTTCATAGGGTGGCAAGATCAACGCTCTGATACCACTATAATGTCCTTGTGCATTAACTTATAACCTTAACATTGTATATATTTATTTTTTCTTTTTCCTCCCCCAGTAGTCCTTTATCAAATTTTTATTTTCCCTATATATTTTTGAATAGTAAGCGTCATGTCTTTTCATAATATAAAAATTATATTAATTATATAATTAAATCAACAATAATATATATTATATCAATATATAGATAATATTATATAAGTTTAATTATACATTACATATATTATAGCTATAATAATATTAATGATATTATCATTCTTAATAGTATTAGCGATATGAATATTATTCATTTATTTTATGAATTTAATACATTATAGTATAAAATTTACATATATTCAGTTATTATTTTTATTTATTATCATTTGTATTATGAGACTTACATGTAATAGTATATATTGATTGTCTAAAATTAATTATAATTTTATTTATATTTATATTTAATATTCTAGTTTAATATTTAGTTTTATTATTGATATTACTTAGTAATATTTCTTGTAATATTTATTAAGTTCTTGTTAAAATGGGGACATGACATAGGAGCAAAATGGATTCACAAAATGTGTGCCAAGCCTCGAAAGATAATGATAGGATTATCTTAAGCTACCATGGGAAAGTTACTAAAGCAAAATTTGACTCTGCGGGTTTTCTCTCACGGAGTATCCTATTTGTGACTTTCCGAACTCAAGGAAAAATGGGAAAGTAAGTGTAAGAGGATATAAAATTACTGTTGGGCCAACGGAAAAGTGAAAAGACATCAAGATATCCATTGAAACCACACATTTACTATTTCAACGAACCTCTCCTTCAATTCATTTGTGTGGGGTGAGTCCTAAAGATTAACAGATGGATTGAAACTCCTATATAGAGAGATACATGAACAGTTGCAAAAATTACCGATCTTACTCAAACTGTTATTCTATAAATTTTCACAACCTCTGTTTGAAAAAGCTACCATCTGTGCATTTACTATTCTCTGCTTTTCTAGATTTTGAAATTCACCCATGAACAGAATGGCAACTAGATTCATGGGTTTTGACAGATTAAATGGAATCAAATCTTCTCTATAGAATTTCATGGATGCCTCTCTCTACTTCTTTGACATGCAAGATTTTCAAAAGAGAGTGAAATCGGAGCCAATCCATTCCATCATTGAGAAGCTCTGAGGATGTGGACTAGTTGAAGCAGTTAGTTTTCCAATTGTAGTCTAGGCTCTTGAATTGATTTACAAATGCATAAGCAATTATAATCCAAACACTAGGAAGATTGTATTATTAGATAACACAGTATTGATCTCTATTGATACGAAAACTGTGGTGAATTGCCTTCGAGTTCCAAAGCAGGAAGAATTTTTGGATTTAATAGTCAGAGAAGCCATTTCTGAATTCTCTTCCAAGAAGATGATTTGGAGAAAGGAAATCATGCAATCTTGGTTCCAAAAGCTATGATGTGCCATGAGTAAAGTCCCTAAGACTCTATTTGGGACTAATCTCAAGCTTGAGATTGTCGACATCATGGTCCTCTTGCACAGATTGCAAGGTGAGGTAGAAGCTTTGAATTTTGTTGATCAATACTTCTTCTTGGTGCAAGTTATTTGTTTTGATACCCAATACATTGATTGGGCCTACAAGGTAAGCAAGAATCTTTCTAATGCTCATCATGCTGAAAAGTTCTACAACACATTGTATATGTCTTCTTTCCTCATTTATATGTTTGCTTCTCTACAATTATGGCCATGCCTCCCAAGGGTGGAGGATTTTCCTGATGATGTGAAGTCTTATGAGTTCTACCCTTGTTTACAATTGGAGAATAGTTATGCGGAGTATATAAGAGTTAATGATGCATTTACTATGAGAATTTGTAGGGAACTTCAAGGTGTCTTGAAAAGAGATTTAGCCTGAAAGCTATGGCAGCTATCAGTCAATTTGGGAGCTTTTTCATCTAGTTCTCATCCTTTTCATATTTGCATCTTGTAGCTTTTGATAAGTTCCCTTTGAATTGGCCAAGGTACTCGAGTGGCATGATCTTGTTAATCAAGATTGTGAGGCAAGCGATTCGAGTGAACATGCTAAGCAGGAGACTAAAGAAGAAGGGCTATGAGTTCCCTATGAAGGTGGGAGCTTTTAGTTGTGAATCTCATTCTGATGCAAAGAACATGCTTAAGGTGTTTGAGATGAAGTATAGGCTGGAAATGTATGAGGTCTTGAGACCTATGTTTGACCCAAACGGATATGCAAAAGATGCTCTTTAGATTGGGAGTGTGATTAAACATATCACCACCATAAAAGACTATTGGGCAGATTGCAAAGATGAGAAATGTATGGAATAAACCTTGATGTTGAAGGAGTCGAAGATGATGGACAAAACATGTACAATAATACCTATCTGATAAAGTTGAGGGGCACTCCTATTAGTTCTGAGCCTTATGAAGATGCATGTAAATATCTAGAGGTGATGATGGCTGAAATTATCAAGAGAAATGGGAAGTGGATCTAGTGGACCACAGCAAGGAAGAGCCAAAGAAAAAGTGTGACATCTCAAGCCTCTCTAGTAGCTGCAGCTGCTCCTTCCTCTCAAGGTGGTACATTGGGTGTAACACTAGCTATCACCCAAGGACCAGCCCAACCATCTGGTAGAGGTGATCAACTTCCTAATAAGAATATCCCCATTGTACAAACTTTCCATGATGGCTCCCTCCCAGTGATCAGATCCTTGTTAGATGATGAGAAGAAGGTAGAAGAAGCCAAAGACACTATCATCACTCCTCCCCCTTCAGCTCATAGTAGTCTAGTTCTGTCAGTAAGACCTGTACTCCTTTTACCAAGTAGCCCTCATGTACAACTAGTAGATTTGGGAGATGGTGGAAGCAATGACAATGAATCCACTGAATCCAATGAGGTGGCAAAGAAATCAAAAGAAATAGAAAAAGCTCAAGGCTTGTCGCAGCTTGTTTCACAAACTTTGAAGAATCCTTTTTCTCCGACTACGAAAGCCACCACTCTATCCAAAAGGAAGATGTTTAGCATAGAATCTCTAGGATCAGCCTCCAAAGTAATAAGTATAGATTCATGGTTGGAGGATACCTTAGAGAGAAAAAGAAAGGGGAAGGATGAAGGCACCCC
Organism: Cupressus sempervirens; assembly: GCA_028749045.1. NCBI lineage: Eukaryota > Viridiplantae > Streptophyta > Pinopsida > Cupressales > Cupressaceae > Cupressus > Cupressus sempervirens. Next base: position 936,371,839 of record CM053785.1, on the reverse strand, counting down.
CAAAAAAGATACTATGTCCCTTGCCATTCGCTCTGTATCAGCATTGAGCAAAGTCGAGAAGCAAAAGACTTTGTCCATCCATGGACAAGACCCTGAATAGGGCATCTAACCATGGAAGTTGCCAAGCCCATAAAAGAAGGAAGATTGGAGGACCTGTCTCCTGATGATTTTTCCTTACACTTCGTGTATCTTGGAGAAACCAAACATGATACCAAGGTTGGCTTATGGAAGTCAACAAATGAAGTAATTGAAGAGAAATTAGAAAGCCTCAAGTTGTCAAAGTTCAAAATCAAGGTAGAAATAAAAGAATTGAATAGTTTTATTAGGCAATTGGTCATCCCATTGGCAAGCATTTCAGGGATGCCTATGACTAGTGATCCCACTGCTACAGATGTTCAAGCCCTCATCTCCTAGCTCCAAGAAGATAAGCATTTCAGACAATGGAGCAAAAAAATCAAGATTGAAGGGGGTAAGTGCACCAAGTTGTGGTGCCAAAAGGGGGGTATAAGTGGACACCTTTTTCTTGAAATCAGAAAATTTTGGACTTCAACAAGAATTTGAAGATAGTTACGCTCAAAATTTTAAGATATGACAAAAACAAAAGTCGTAGTCCTTTGAATCTAGTTTCTAAACTACTAATTTTTTTTCAAAATGGTTTAGTTTTAGGTCCTCAAAAAAGGGGGCCACAGAAAGTGGTACTGTTTATTCCAAAAAAACATAACATAGTACAAAGTGTGGCCCCCCTAAAATTTTAACTTTTTTTTTGAAATTATTTAATCACTCCAGTCAAAAGTTACCTAACACTATGTAGTTTATACCAAATTTTTTGGGTAATTTTATAATGTGTATTTTTTTTTGTAATGAATTTTTAAATTAGACCCATCCCAAAAACATGAAATATCTGTGTGCTCCCCCTAGAAATGATTGAAAACTAATTAAAATCAAAACTTCTTTTTTTCAAAGTGTGTAGAATGGAGTCTAGTTTCTAAAAAACTAAGTTGTTACAAAATTCGATGAATGAGCTAAAATCTACAGCCCAATTAGTACATGGTGGTTTTTGACAAAAAATGAACATACATTCAAAAGAAATTATAGATGAAAGACTTAAAATAGTTCAAATTAAAAATAAATTATATGGTTAGATAGCTAACACAGAGACCTATAATGTTATGTAACCTAATCTTATCAATACCCAACCACGAGGAATCTTGAAGGGGAGCACACAAGAAAAATCAATCATTTTTTGTATGTTTGTTGGAAAACACATCTCAGACCTATTTATAAACTCCAAACCTTTGTGTTGGATCTCCAAGGAAAAACCAAGCCTTAGGCTTGGTTTTAATGCAAAGCTTTGAATAGTGTGTGCGCCCTATAGCGCGCACACCCTATTAAAATGCTATTGAATTCGAGGTAGTGCGCACGTGCTATAGTGCACACGCGCTATAGTGCACATGCACTATTGAGACCTAAATTGCAAACCAAAACCAAGAGAGAGCTAGGGGGGTGGGGCGAGGGAATGACTATTAGTCTGTGAGAGAGAGATAGAGAGAAAGTAGGGGATGGGAGAGGGGGGAGAGGAAGTGAGAAAGAGTAGGGGTGGCAGAGAGAGTATAGGATAGGAGATAGAGGAAATGTGAGAGAGTAGGGGTGGCAAAGAGAGTACAAGATGCAAGAGAGAGGAAGTGTGAGAGAGAGAGTAGAGGTGGCAAAGAGAGAGTATGGGATGGGGGAGAGAGATTGAAAGTAGGGGCTGGGAGAGAGAGGAAGTGTGAGAGAGAGTACAAGTTGGGAGAGAGAGATTGAGAGTAGGGGATGGGGGAGAGAGAGAGTAGGTGGTGGGAGATGGAGTGGGAGAGGAAGAGCGAGAGAGAGGAGGATGGGAGTGCATGTGTGTGAAAGAGAGAGAGTAGGGAATGGGAGAGGGGGAAGATAGAGTAGCTTGAGAGAGAGTAGGGGATGGAAGAGAGAGTAGGGGATGGAAGAGAGAGTAGATGATGGGAGAGGGAGTGGGAGAGGGAGAGAGAGAGGGGGGATGGAAATGTGTGTAAGAGAGAAAGAGAGAGAGTGTGAAAATGTGAGAGAGGGTAGGGGGTAGCAGAGAGAGTAGAGAGCGAGAGAGTGAGAGAGAGAGAGTAGGCAGTGGGAGAGGGAGAGCGAGTGAGAGAAAAAGTAGAGGATGGGAGAGGAGAGACGGGGGATGGGTGTGTGTGAAAGAGAGAGAGTAGGGAATGAGAGAGGGGAGAGAGAGAGAGAGAGAGAGAGTAGGGGATGGGATAGAAAGAGAGTAGGCAATGGCAGAGGGAGTGGGAGAGGGAGAGAGAGGGTGGATGGAAGAGAAAGAGATTAGGAAATGGTAGAGGGAGTGGGAGAGGGAGAGAGATGGGGGATCGAAGTGTGTGTAAGAGAGAAAGTAGGGGATGGGAGAGAGTGTGAGAGAAAGTAGGGGTGGCAAAGAGAGAGAGTGAGAGTAGGGGATGGGAGAGAGAGGGAGAGAGAGAGAGAGAGAGAGATAGTAGGCGATGGGAGAGGGAGTGGGAGGGAGAGAGAGAGGGGGGGAATGGAAGTGTGTAAGAGAGATAGAGTTGGGGATGGGAGAGAGTAGGCAATGGGAGAGGGAGTGAGAGAGAGAAAGGGGGGGAATGGGAATGTGTATAAGAGAGATAGAGTAGGGGATGGGAGAGAGTGTGAGAGTTTGAGAGAGAGTAGGGGGTGGTAGAGAGAGCTTGTACAGGATGGGGGTGAGAGAGAGAGAGAGAATGAGAGAGAGTAGGGGATGGAAGAGAGAGAGTGAGAGTAGGGGATGGGAGAGAGAAAGTAAAGAGGGAAAGAGAGTACTTGAGAGAGAGAGAGAGAGATAGTAGGTGGTGCAAGAGGGAGTGGGAGAGGGAGAGAGAGGGGGGATGGGAGTGTGTGTGACAAATCTAGAGAGTAGGGGATGGGAGAGGAGAGAGAGAGGGGGGATGGGAGTGTGTGTCTATGAAAGAGAGAGAGTAGGGGATGGGAGAGGGGAGAGAGAGAGTAGGGGATCGGGGAGAGAAAGTAGGCAGTGGGAGAGGGAGTGGGAGAGGGAGAGAGAGAGAGAGAGAGGGGGAATGGGAATGTGTGTAAGAGAGACAGAGTAGGGGATGGGAGAGAGTGTGAGAGTGTGAGAGAGAGAGTAGGTGGTGGTGGAGAGAGCTCGTACGGGATGGGAGAGAGAGAGTGAGATTAGGGGATGGGAGTGTGAGAGAGAGTAGGGGATGGGAGAGAGAGAGAGTGAGAGTAAGGGATGGGATGGGGGAGAGAGAGAGAGTAGAGAGGGAGAGAGAGAACTTGAGAGAGAGAGATCTAGTAGGCAGTAGGAGAGGGAGAGGGAGAGAGATAGGGGGGATGGGAGTGTGCGTGACAGATGTAGAGAGTAGGGGATGGGAGAGAAGAGAGTGGGGGGATAAGAGTGTGTGTGTCTGTGAAAGAGAGAGAGTAGGGGATGGGAGAGAGTGTGAGAGTGTGAGAGAGAGTAGGGGGTGGCAAAGAGAGAGTACGAGATGGGAGAGACAAAGTGAAAGGATGGGAGAGATAGAGTGAAAGGTTGGGAGAGAGTGAGAGAGAGAGTAGGGGGCGACAGAGAGAGAGAGAGAGAGTACAGGATGGGAAAGACAGAGTGAAAGGATGGGAGAGAGTGTGAGAGAGAGTAGGGGATGGGAGAGAGTGTGAGAGAGAGTTGGGAATGGGAGAGAGAGAGAGTAAGAGTAGGGGATGGGAGAGAGAGAGTAGAGAGGGAGAGAGAGAACTTGAGAGAGAGAAATAGTAGGTGACCTGGGAGAGGGAGTGGGAGAGGAGGAGAGAGAGGGATGGGAGTGCGTGTGACAAATCTAGAGAGTAGCGGATGGGAGAGAAGAGAGAGGGGGGATGGGAGTGTGTGTGTGTGTGTGTGTGTGTGTGTGAAAGAGCGAGAGTGGGGGGTAGGAGAGAGTGTGAGAGTGTGAGAGAGAGTAGGGGGTGGCAAAGAGAGAGTACGATATGGGAGAGACAGAGTGAAAGGATGGGAAAGAGTGTGAGAGAGAGTAGGAGGTGACAGAGAGAGAGAGTACAAGATGAGAGAGACAAAGTGAAAGGATGAGAGAGAGTGTCAGAGAGAGTAGGGGATGGGAGAGAGTGTGAGAGAGAGTTGGGGATTGGAGAGAGAGAGAGAGAGTAAGAGTAGGGGATGGGAGAGAGAGAGAGAGAGAGTAGAGAGGGAGAGAGAGAACTTGAGAGAGAGAGAGATAGTAGGTGGTGGGAGAGGGAGTGGGAGAGGAGGAGAGAGAGGGATGGGAGTGTGTGTGAGTGATCTAGAGAGTAAGGGATGGGAGAGGGGAGAGAGAGAGGGGGATGGGAGTGTGTATCTGCAAAAGAGAGAGTTTAGGGGATGGGAGAGGGGAGAGAGAGTAGCCCGAGAGAGAGAGAGAGAGAGAGAGAGAGTAGCGGATGGGAATGTTTGTAAGAGAGAGTAGGGGATGGGAGAGAATCTGAGAGAGAGTAGGAGGTGGCAGAGAGAGAGAGAGAGAGTAAGAAGTGGGAGAGGGAGGATGGGAGTGTGTATGAGAGATCTAAAGAGTAGGGGATGGGAGAGGAGAGAGAGTGAGAGAGATAGAGAGAGTAGGCGGTGGGAGAGGGAGAGCGAGAGAGAGTAAAGGATGGGAGAGGGGAGAGAGAGCGAGTGTAGAGGATGGGAGAGGGGAGAGAGAGTAGGAAGAGAGAGAGAGTAGGGAGAGAGAGAGAGAGAGTAGGGAGGGTGGAGAGTGATGTGTTCTCATATAGTGCGTACGCGCTATACTATGTGAAATCACCTAAAAATGGTCAAAAAGCAACTTTGGGGACCGTTTCATTCATTCTCTACTTTTGCTTTGTTTTGCACTCTGTTATCCCAACAAAAATTGCGGGTTTCAACACAGCAAACACTCTTTCAAGGTGGCAAACACTATTTCAAGCTAACAAACACTATTTCAAGGTGGCAAACACTTTTGGAAGCTAACAAACACCAAATTCAATCATTGGATACACGATTTGAAGACTTTTTGAATATTCCCTGTATGGAAAAGGTTAGTGCAATCTATTTTAAATATTGTTTGTTGATATATAGATACAAATTTGATTATAATTTGACATGTTGTTTAATATATAGTGAATTCATTGAAATTTGTATGTTTCAATGAAATGTTATTTCGAAATGGTTAGAAATTTGACAAGTCGTTTTATATATATATTGGGTATTCATTCAAATAATTATAATTTTTATATGTATTTGAATAATTTGTAATTTACACATTTTAAGTAATTCAAATGTTTGAATAATTTGACATGTAGAAATTATCATCATGCCAAGGAAGAAACCAAAAAATCAAACAAATGAAGATAGGGAGAGAGATTTGGCAATTAAAAGAGATAAAATGAAATTACAACATGAGCAAAGAAAATTGCAAAGCAATAATGAAGAATTGACTTTCGAAGAGGATCAAGAACCACCGGTACCAAGAAACAAAGAGGAAGAATTGGAAAGACAAAGAGAACGAATGAAACTGTTACGCTCAAGAAGACAATTGAATTGTGAAGCTACACCATCTTCTAATGTTGGAGTCATATCGTCCGCTACACCATCTTCCAATGTTGAAGTCATATCGTCCTCTCATGTTGAAGAGACACCGATTTGTAGATCCAACAATATACACACTCCATCATGTCATGTTGAAGGCACAACATCAACACATCAAGTAGGTGATATTCCATCTTTTGCATCTTATTGCCAAGGCACATCATCTTCGGTTCAAGGTACGCAATACACTCAACCTTATGTTGATGTTCAAAATGTTGAGAGAATTGAAGAGATTATAACACCTTCTAGAATTCATTTTAGAAGACCAAAATATTTGATTGATATTGATAGTAACATTTTGAAATCAATGCCCGACAAGATTAGCAAGTGTACTTGTCAAAGAAAAGTTAATCGTATGTGGAGATTATTTTTTGATGAATTAAATATTATAGGTCAATGCCAATTATTTGTTGAAATGATGAGGAATTTAAAATTTAAGCCTATCATGAAGATTTTTGGGCTAAGAACGATGGATGATTCAAATGAAAAAAACATTGTAAAGAATCTAATGAATGCTTATGACAAAGTGGGTTCTAAATCATGCACCAAAGATAGTAATATCGCAAGACGAGTACTTACATCAACAATAGTAAGTAGCCAAATGAAGAAAGCTCGACTCATGAGAAAGACAAGAAAAACATTAAAAATTGGTAGAGGTACTCTAAGGAGAGCCATGCTAAGGCGTGAGAGATTGGAAGATCTAACAAAAAATGAGTTATGGACATTTAGCGGTAGACTACTGCGAAAGGATAAAGAAATTAGTGAAGCCTTGAAATCATTGATCAAAGATTTTTGAAAAAATAACACACGTGTTTCCCCTAATCAAAGAGATGTTGTAAGAAGAAGGATTGGTAGCCAAAATTGCGAGCCACATGCAAAACATTTTTTGGACACAACTCAGACACAATTTTTTGCAAAATTTATTGGTCTTTATCCTCAAATTCGAATAAGTCAAAGATTTTTTGAGATGGGTAAACCTTTTTATGTGAAGATAAATCACACACGCACAACTTGTTGTTGTAAGATACATATTGAATTTTCTAACCATTTTGATATTTTTAGGCATATATGCATAATTTTGCATTCTCAGTTTTTTTTGCAGGATTGTGACATAAATGAGTCACCAAGATCTTCAAGGGAATTCATATGCAACATTTTATGTGAAATAAGGGACGGCCAACAATTTTACAAGACATCATGCTTGGATGGTACGTGCTTATTTTGTGGTTCTTTGCAACTTTTATCAACTTGTCAACATATGGATAGTACACATGCAATTGGAAATGAAATAGTAGATTATGGAAAATTTAAGACAGTGACATATGCTCTAAAAGATGGGAAACATGGTAAAAGAAGTGATTTAGTCATTGAAAAGATTCTAGTGTATGAGTTCATGAAGATTTTTCGTGAAAACATTATTTACGAGTATGCAAGGCATACCCATAGAGCTCGATGGCTGAATTTGCAATTCAAGTTGTGCAAGGATACATTTCCACTGGATACTATTGTTTCGGTTGTAGATTTCGCAGAGAACTACACACTACAGCCACAAAATGAGGTGCAAGCAAAGTATTATACTTCTCAACAGGTTTCCATATTTGTTCACATAACATTCATACATTCACCTACAAGTACAGAGGATGACAAGAAGATTTTGAGGAAGTACCATTTTTACATCAACGATGATCGATCACATTCTACGAAGTTCGTACATGGTTGTTTTCAACTATTTTATGGAGATTTGGCTAACGGGGGCATCACATATCGTCAGCACATTATTTGGTCAGACAATTGTGCATCTCAATTCAAGAATGCACGAATGTTCTATTGGTTGAGTAGGATGCACAAGTTGTGTAGAATTCAATACATGTAGAATTTCACAGAGGTTGGTCATGGAAAGGGAGAGCACGATGGTGCATGCGCATGCATCAAAAGAGCCTTAGCTCGTGAAAAACTAAAGTACAAAGATGGAGCAATATTGACAGATGCAAAATCCATCGTCCAGTGGTGTAATGCTACAATGGGTCCAGGTAAGGAAGGTGAGTCTATGGTTCGTAGATTTTTTTGGTTGATAGATAATACTAACATTGCACCATATCAGGATTGTTGCACACTAATAGGATCTAGTGAGTTGCACTCTTTTAGAAGCTCTGATGCAGGTTCATGGAGTATCCACACACGAAAAATGGCATGCTATTGTCCATCATGTGCAGAGAAAAATTGGGATGACTGTGAGTCGACCGAATGGGTGGACAAATGGGATATACAAGTTTTGGACCCAATTGACACTTATCGTCCCCCACAAGCACTGGAAATGGTACAGATGGAATCGTCTATTGACTTTGACCGCTTGTCTGATCTAGTGCAACCTGGTAATATATATATTTATATATCTTTGTAATTTCAATATGTAACTTTATAACTTTTACGCAAGTATTTTCTGAATTAATGACCGCATTTTGTACATTTGTCACTGCAGGCCATGTTTTTGTTGTTATTGCACCTAAAGATAATGAAGAAGGGACAAATTATTATTTTTGTCGTTGTGTTCAAGCCAAACAAAAATTGGATCACTCGGTTATAGATGGTGAAGGTTTAGAGTACCATGTCGGTGCGGTGGTTGTAACCGGCACATGGCTTAGACGATATTCTATGAAGAACCCTAACTTGTGGTTATTTGAGGATTGGCAAACAGAGAGGAAGATTCTTCATTATTCAAATCTTGTTGTCGCATCAAATGTCCACTTGATAAAATATGGTGGAAAACCACATAATAAGAATCTTTGGAGAGTTCGAGAGTCAAACCACGAGGCAATACTTGAGACATTAAAATGTCGAGCAGATCCAGTTGGATCATTAGATTGAATATAGAGAGAGGGAGAGAGAGAGAGAGTGATTAACTAGACCCAAATACATTGTTGCAACCTCTTCCCCAAGACTGCCCACATGACTAAGGTGGACCGTATTGTTTTGATGCGTAAGTGATGAGATTTAGTTTAAATCATAGATTTTATGTTTTGATTTGTTTAGAATCTAGATTTTATGTTTTGATGTCTCCAATTTTTTTAAAGCTAGAACAATATTTTTCATATTTTTTTATTGTGACGATATTTTTCTTTCATTGCATGTTCTCTTGGATGACAGGAGGGAGAGAAGAAAAATAAGTAGATTTCCAAATAGCCAGCCACCCTTCTTCATGTAATTTATTCATTTAAGGTAAAAGTCTCATTTCCTTTGTTTGGCTTTGGTATTTGGTTATTTAAAGTCATTATTCTAGTTGGACCTTCGTATGTTTGAATTTGGGATTGTTTAGTGTCTATTTGTTATGATTATACTGAATTATTAATTCTACGATGTTTCTATTATTTAATTATTTAAAATAAATTAAAACTTTTTGTATAAAATTATTATTATTTATTTCTATCTATTTGTTATGATTATTTCTATTATTTAAAATAAATTAATTCTATAATATCTCTATGATGAACTATTTATATTTCTAAACTTTACATATTTTACACCATGACCAACAATCAAACTATTATAACAATACAAATACATTTAAATAGTAATATAAGAATGGTTTAGTTCACATAAAAAATAAGTCTATCTTAGATATTCTAAATACATCACAAAACTTTATCGCTTCAAAAAAATTGGAATTTCTCCCATCTACTTGAGTTCCCATCAATTGTCCATAAAACTGGGAAAGGGAATAGGTGCTATGCTTCCAATCCCAACATCCTCCTGTCCACTACTAGGAGATGTGTGTAATGTAGGATTCAGCTCCATCAACTTAGTCATTTTTGTCACTAGTTGATTGGGACTCTCACCATTTGTTGCCAACTATGGTGACAATGCTTGGGGTTACACTTATTAAGTAAGAATATTTCCTAATCTAGGGATTAGAGCATTGAACATATCAGAATGTGATTTATGCTATGGGAGAAGAGGTATGTTGGGCATACTAATTGATTCTAGGGCTAGTGCAATTACATCTCCTTCCACTAGTGTTGTAAATATAATTTCTATAGTTGTTGAAGGTGCACCTCCAATATTTGGTCTATATCTCTTTCAAACATTTAGATTATCCTCTCTTTCTTTCCTCTTCTATTCCTTTAGTGCAACCTTCTCTGCAACTCATTTCCCCTCTCTATAGCATCTAAGATCTCATTTCTTGCAATCTTTTCCTCTCTCCCATCTTTCCTATCCCTGATCTTCTCCTTCATGTAAAGTGCATTAGCCTCAAATAAATTCTTAGTCTCTCTTGTTCCTTAGAATTTTGTATCCTTTTCTTTGGTAGCTATAGGAATCTACTGGGTAAACCACTATGTTGTTTTCTGTCTAGTGGCATGTAACGTATAAAATCAACATCTCCATCATAGTCATTTTGGGCCTGGGTATCAAAAAATTGTTAACTATTTATTTCATCATGGTTGCCACCATTTGCAAAGCATTAGATGACATCCTTGGGGTCAACATGTGGTGGGGATGGAATTAAAAGGGAAACATTTTCATCCCCACAAGTATTTGGTTACCCAAGGTTTGTGACAACCTCCTACAACCAATCTGGTTGTGAATCTTGCATTAGCAAGCTTAATCTAATATCAATGTTTGTTGTATGCTCAAGATTTTATCTCCTATAATAGTCCACTGGCTGGTTCAGGTTTTCTAGTTGGGTATTTTTAGGTGCAATTGTACCTAGTCCCTTCATATTTTGTTCATAACTCCTCAACAAAGTGTTAATTGGTTCATCTAATAAGCCATTGATTTTTAGGAAGGATTCAATAGTGATTTCCTCCCCCTCGCTTTACAACTCATCAATATTTGCATCATCTACAGTAGTTGTTTCTTCTAATCCACTACTTGTGGGTTGTGGTTTAGATCCCTATTTTCCATCCTCATCAACAATGAAGCACTTTCTTGGGCCTATATCATTCACTAAAACCTCCCTATTAAAAGACCATATCCCTATCCTATCCCTATCATTATGGAAACGTTGGATCATCTCAAAACATCTCATCTAACATGTTCCAACTCCTTGCACACTCTCAGCAACTCATCTCTTACACTTTCTCAATTTTGCCTCTTCTAGGCTTGTTCCAACTAGCCCTTGCCAGTCATTAATTTGTTGTTTTCTCCAAAATTTTCCACAGAACTTCCTAAACTATTGGGTGATTAAAATACCCTTTTCCTCACTCTAAAATATACTCCAAAACCAACTACACTTGTTTTGTAAAATATCACTCAAAACTGGCTATTTCAGTCTACCAACTAGGCCTAGTTTGAGGCCATTTACAAAGCAACTCACAATCCCTTGACTTTTGGAACTCCCATGACCCAAAAAAGTCTTAAGACATGACTCAAATGCAAGGATTCTTTTATTTTTTTGGTCTCATGATCAACTTTACAATGGTTTTTACAAAACCCTCCTTTCTAGCCCCTTTACCTTAGGGCTTTCTAGAACTGTTACTTTGCAACGTCTCTAGAACCCCAAAATGGTTCAAACACCTTCACTTTGGTTATATTAGATGACTTCAAACATAAAATGCAACTCTTGTTTGGAGAAAACACTAAATCCACCTTGGGAGCAATCACATACCCCTTTTTATGCACTCAAATTTTAGGGAAAACTATGCAAATACTTCTTAAATGGTTTCAACACTCGACTTTTCAGATGGAAATGGTTATTATAGACTCAAACCAACAAGAAAAATCTCAAACTTGAGGTTTCTCAACACTCAACAATCAAATTTCAAAACTATTACCAGCACTTACTACTAGGACAATTTCTAGTTTTAATGGTCAAACTCCCAAACCATACAAAGGACCCCCCGCTGTTTTTGCATTTTTAAACACTCTTTTTGGAGACCTACAATAACCTCTCTCACTTTTTGGAGATCACACTCCATTTTCATTTTACGATGCCATCTCGGGTGATGCTGAAACTTGCAATGTCGGCTAGTACAAAGTTGTCAACTGCCAAATCTCTCTCACCTTTCCTCGTGGGATTGAACTGTCTGCTCCATTAGCTCCAGGTGGCTAGGTAAACCTTATCCCCAACCTCTTCCTGTCCCCTTCAGTGCTCGAACGTTCTCAGGCACGCTGAACCAGAATGTCCCTAAGGGTCACTAAATGCCACAAGGCTGCGATCTTTGATGGAGCATATCTCGGAGCTCGTGCGAGGTATGGATGTGATTCTAGTTCCTACAGGACCGTGTTGCAGAGACATACAATAACCTCTCTCACTTTTTGGAGATCACACTTCATTTTTATTTTACAACGCCATCTCGGGTGATGCTGAAACTTGCAGTGTGGGCCAGTACAAAGTTGCCAACTGCCAAATCTCTCTCACCTTTCATCGTGGGATCGAACTATCTGCTCCGTTAGCTCCAGGTGGCCGGGTAAACCCTATCCCCAACCTTGTCCTATCCCCTTTAGTGCTCGAACGTTCTCAGGCACGCCAATCTGGAATGTCCCCAAGGGTCACTAAATGCCATAGGGCTGCGATCTTTGACGGGGCATATCTCGGAGCTCGTGTGAGGTATGGATGTGATTCTAGTTCCTACAGGACCATGTTGCGGAGACCTACAATAACCTCTCTCTCTTTTTGGAGATCACATTCTATTTTCATTTTACAATGCCATCTCGGGTGATGCTAAAACTTATAGTGTTGGCCAGTACAAAGTTGCCAACTGCCAAATCTCTCTCATCTTTCGTCATGGGATCAAACTATCTACTCCATTAGCTCTAGGTGGCCGGGTAAACCCTATCCCCAACCTTGTCTTTTCCCCTTCAATGCTTGAACGTTCTCAGGCACGCCGAACCAGAATGTCCCTAAGGGTCACTAAATGCCACAAGGTTGCAATCTTTGATGGGGCATATCTCGGAGCTCGTGTGAGATATGGATGAGATTCCAATTCCTACAGGACTGTGTTGCAGAGACCTACAATAACCTCTCTCACTTTTTGGAGATCACATTCCGTTTTCATTCTACAATGCCATCTCAAGTGATGCTGAAACTTGTAGTGTTGGCCAATACAAAGTTGCCAACTGTCAAATCTCTCTCATCTTTCGTCGTGGGATCAAACTGTCTACTCCATTAGCTCTGGGTGGTCGAGTAAACCTTATCCCCAACCTCTTCCTATCCCCTTTAGTGCTCGAACGTTCTCAAGCACGCTGAACCAGAATGTCCCTAAGGGTCATTAAATGCCACAATGCTGCGATCTTTGACGGGGCATATCTTGGAGCTCGTGCGAGGTATGGATGTGATTCTAGTTCCTACAGGACCATTTTGCAGAGACCTACAATAACCTCTCTCACTTTTTGGAGATCACACTTCATTTTTGTTTTACAACGCCATCTCGGGTGATGCTGAAACTTGTAGTGTGGGCCAGTACAAAGTTGCCAACTACCAAATCTCTCTCACCTTTCGTCGTGGGATCAAATTGTCTACTCTGTTAGCTTCAAGGGGCCGGGTAAACCCTATCCCCAACCTCATCCTATCCCCTTTAGTTCTCAAACGTTCTCAGGCACGCCAATCCGGAATGTCCCCAAGGGTCACTAAATGCCATAGGGTTGCGATCTTTGATGGGGCATATCTCGGAGCTCGTGCAAGGTATGGATGTGATTCCAGTTCCTACAAGACTGTGTTGCGGAGACCTACAATAACCTCTCTCTCTTTTTGGAGATCACATTCTGTTTTCATTTTATAACACCATCTCGGGTGATGCTGAAACTTGTAGTGTTGGCTAGTACAAAGTTGTCAACTGCCAAATCTCTCTCATCTTTCGTCGTGGGATCAAACTGTCTGCTCCATTAGCTCCGGGTGGCCGAGTAAACCCTATCCCCAACCTTGTCTTGTCCCCTTCAATGCTTGAACGTTCTCAGGCACGCCGAACCAGAATGTTCGTAAGGGTCACTAAATGCCACAGGGCTGTGATCTTTGAAGGGGCATATCTCGGAGCTCTTGCGAGATATGGATGAGATTCCAATTCCTACAAGACTATGTTGTAGAGACCTACAATAACCTCTCTTTCTTTTTTGAGATCACATTCCATTTTCATTCTACAATTCCATCTCGGGTGATGCTAAAACTTGTAGTGTTGGCCAGTACAAAGTTGCCAACTGCCAAATCTCTCTCATCTTTTGTCGTGGGATCAAACTGTCTGCTCCATTAGCTCCGGGTGGTCGAGTAAACCCTATCCCCAACCTCTTCCTGTCCCCTTTAGTGCTTCTTGGATGGAATAATGAGTTTGTTATTAACTCTGTATTAAGATTCATAGCATCTTCTAGTTATTTGCAAAGGAAATTTATAAATTACTTGCTAATGTCATATGGCTTGCTTGAGAAAGATGTCTATGTTCTTATTGATGGGTACTAATGACTATCCACATTTAGTTCTTCAATATCCTATTTGACAAGCTTCCCATAGACATTTCTTTGCCATACTAAGTATTTTTGAAAACATATTTGAGTAGAAGGACTATAGTAGATACTACCAGAAACAGCTTCTTTGCAGTTTTTGAGAAATACTAATAAAGCAAAAAAGAACATCTACTAGTTGGTAGACATAATGGCAACTCTCTAGCAATTGGATTTAATTTCATACATGCACATATCTAATTTAATGTCATACACGAACATATCTAATTTAACGTCATACATGAACAAACATATAATATAAAATGATAACCAATAATGTCATATACATTAACAAACACATAATATATTATGATAACCAATAATGTCGTATATGAACAAACATATCATATATTAACCAATAATGTCATACATCAAATATAGAATGTCATATGTACATCAAATGTGTATCGAATATGTCTCTCAGATGCCTATATATATACATGGGGAAGGAAACAAGTCTCTATATATATGTATCAAATATCTCAACTACATTTTTCCTTCCCATGAGGGGAAGGAAACAAGTCTCTCAACGTCCTCTGCCGTCGTGTGGAGGGAGACAGTGGAGATGACGGGGCCCTCCTGACACGCTCACTTGACCTCTTGTTGAGGCTCTTCTCCAGGTCCAACTAATACAAAGAAAGTAGATATGAATCAATATTTATTATACGTTGAAATCAAATATATGTACTCACAAAATCAATTATTTTCTTACCGCCAACAAATAGTCACTCTGTAAGTCCACCTCAAATGCTCGTGGACAATCAGGCGTGACAAGACCCTACAAAAATTCAATAAATATAATCACTTATAAATAACATTAGAAATTTTGAGATTAACTATTATAAACAACTAAAACGAAGAAAATTCTTTCATACCTCCGTCAGTGGCTATGAGCTAGCCACAGCTACGGCCACTCCACTATCAATAGACTGTCGCAGATGAGGAGGTGTGTCCGACATCATGAGCTGCATGTCATACAATACACGTTATATCTAACATGAAACATGGAATAAATATAATCAAATGAATTAAATTAACATGAAACAACTGTACCTATGTGAAGCTCGTATGATGTCTCTGCTCTGCGTCTGTGGTAAAGGTTGAGGGTCCTGTGGAGAACTGATGCACATGCATATTTTTTTTGGTCAATCCTTAATATGATTACGTAATAAATATATGTATTAATTAAAATGATTAAATTGATACATACCTCAGCACTCGTCAAAGGGACAAAAAATGGGCCTGGAGGATCGCTGCTAGGCCCAGGAACACTTTGACTCTAAATTTTGAACAATGTCAATAAATCCTAATTAATTAATCATTCACTATACGTATGAAATGTGATCAAATTAGTAATTTACCTGTGTGTCAATGCCAAATGTCTCATTCAGGAACTAATCGGTGACAAGCCCATCATCTGCACCATCTCTAACATGAGTGCCAAATGTGCATAGGGATCTGCATGAAGTGCGCATGTGACCACGACGTATAGAAGGCTCCCCCTCAACTAATGGGCTCGTGGAATGGATTAGGGTCTGCGTCAAAGCATTAATGGTCCCTAGAGTGTTGGCCTCTACATGTTCCTTCACAACTGAAGGAATAATCACATGCTCACGTTGTGGATGGACCACGGGTGCCCTAACTACATTAGGGTCACGACGTGCTCCGGGCCTCTCAAATGATGACCCCCCACCTCTACCCTGGGATTCTAACATATCAAAATAATCGAGGATCTGCCCAAGGACAAACTCACAATATAATTTTTTCAAAAAATACATGGGGACCTCGTGATTGTTGCGAGGGGCATCAAAAACCATCCACCATCTATCCCAAAAATTATTTCTAATAGCATCATGTATGCACCAATGGATGGGGAATCGTTTAGTACCCTCTCTAACAGTATTTTGCTCACCGGGTTTTCTAAATAATGCACATATACTACCTTTTGGTATTTCCTTTTTTTTAACATCTTCATATGACAATTTATTTGCATAAAATCTTTTTTGTTCATCCCTCTTAGCCCGCCAAATATCTAACTGACCAGTAACTAAGGCTATCTGAGTGTTAATGGATTCGAGGGATGATGCCAATTGAGCCCTCATTGGATTGGTTTGTTCGGATTCTTTCAACCGAGCAATGATTCCTTCTAATTCAGTTTTGCCTCTCTCTATTTCATTTCTTAGATTTTCTTGTGTGCCTGGTGGAGGTCTTGCAATTGGTTCGGGTTGTGGAATTTGTTCTTCTTCTTGAGGAGGGTTTTGGTTTTGGGGTTCTTGAGGGTTTTGATGTTCTTGTGGATTTTATGGTTGATTATGAACATTTCCTGATAAAAAATCAATTGAAATTCAAATAAATAAACAAATCTAAATGGAATTTGTAAAAACCCTACAAAAGAATATAAAAAACTTACAAAACAATATGAAAAATATATCAAACAATGCAAAGTTAGGTTTATATCACTTACGGCGTCGTCGTGGGTGCGCTTGTGGTCTTGGATTTCGTCGACGAGGAGGCATTTTGGAAAATGGTGGTGCAAATGTTGAGTCTTCAACTCACGTACGCGCTGCTCACTGTAGGAGTAGAAGAAAATGGCAATGAAAATGATGGGTTGCGGGTTTGTAGCCCATCATATATACTTCTTCTTTTTTAAAGCGCGTACGCGCTGTTTAAAATAGGAAAAAAAAATTTCCTTGTCACCTTTTTGGCACCACAACTCAGTGCATATGCCCAAGGACTCTCCATCATAGAGCAGATTGGCAATGCTATACTAAGGCTAGAAACAAAGAAGGACAACATATCATCAAATAGAGCCACCTTGCCTAGGGAGAAAGTCAAGAGTGACAATTGTGTTTCTTTATTGAAGATGATCATTTACATGAAGACAAAGGAGTCTATAGAAGCAAAGATCTCACCTAAAGCAGATAAGCCCTTATTTGAATGGTTTTGAAGCATGCAGTTCACGTCTGAAATGACCATAGCCACAGAGGAGGGACTAAAGGAAATTGAAGCTAAAATAAAGAAGGAGCAGGATAGAGATTATGAACTACTAAGCGCCTTGCACATAAATTCACAATCTAGTGGGCAAGGAAAGGCAATCACTGGAATACCTGTTATGTAGATAAACTTCTCTAATTTTATAGATGGTCTAATAGATATAGCTTCTAATCCTCAGAACAGGATATCTGAATTGTAGAAGCTTGGTGGACGTGTGCACATGGCCATGGAAGAACTACAAGATCATTTGGACACCATCAAAGACCTGCCCTGAGAGCACTCTAAATGGCTCCTGCGATACACCAATGTACACGTCCAAACGCATGAGGAGTTAATTCCAATCATTGTTGCTACTAAGGCCTATAGGACAAAAACTAAAAAAGGAAAGAAAGTGAAGTGATTCATTTTCTACTTCTTTTATATTTTGATGTGATCATTGTAATAGACAATTAGGCTCTGTGCCATTTTTTATTTTAAGGGAGATGAACCGGTTGAACTTCCTATGTAACGGCCATCTCTAAGTCCTATATGTATGAGATTAAAAGATTAATAAAAGGTCAACTAATTTTTGGTGTGAAGTACTTGATGTTGCAGAGTCAATTGAATGGTATTTTGTATCAATTATTTTCTATTCCAATTTGTTAAATGTTAATGGTTTTATCTTCCCTTTGTCTAAATTAAAAAGGAAAGAATAGAGCTTCATTCGCTTATTTTTAGGCAGTAAACTGAACATGATAAGTATTGTCATTATGAGTTTGAAAGGGATCACTTAGGAATTTTTCTATGATTTAGTTTTCCTTTCTCTACATTTAGTTTCTGATAAATTTATCTTAGTAGCAGCTAGCATGCATATTAGAACCATCAGTCTTGTGAGTTCATAGGATGTGTGAAACTCATAAACTTAGTTAATCCTCTCTGAATCATTTCTTGCCTGGGTTAAATTTTGTATAGTTTTAACTCGGTTAACCTCTCATTTTCTTAGGTTAAGAACATACCTTGTTAAACTTAGGATAAACAAAATTTGTTGCAAATCTGCAATAGGGAGTTGTACCTAACAATTCAGAGGGAAGTTAGCCTTCCTAGAAGCAACTTTCCAAACTATTGAAATCAGAGTTTGTTCACAAATTAGGGCACTTTTGAGTCAAAACTAGAAAGAACAAATCTATTTACCAACAATGTACATGATGGGTGATAAAATACCTACACTCTGACAAAGGATGGAGTGAAACATAAGTTGAAGTCATTGAAGGAGAAATAAGAAAAGGTATGTAGTGTTGCCAGAATATGTTTGGTTGACAAAAAGGAGTTCCTCAAAGGTATGAAGCATGAGCATATGTGTTTTGTTGTAATCCCAAAGAGCAGGTACCTCCAAAAGTTACAAATTTGTTGGGAGAGTTTCCTAATATTGTGTTAGATAATGTACCTAATGGATTACCCCCAGTGAGGAAGATCAGATACCAAATAGACTTGATCCTATGAGCCAATTTACCAAACAAGGCAACACATAGAATGACACCAGCAGAAAGTGAACAGTTGAACAGACAAGTGCAAGAATTGTTGTAGAAGGGGTTGATTCGAGGGAGTTTGAGTCCATGTGTTGTACCAGAAGTATTAACACTAAAGAAGAATGGATAATGGAGGATGTGTGAAGGTCCTCGAGTTATCAACAAAATCACAATCAATTATTGATTTCCATTGTCATGGATGGATGGTAAAATGGATTGTTTGACTATAGTTGTGTATTTCAAAAATATGGATGTGAAGAGAGGGCACCATTAGATTTGCATCAAAGAAGGAGAAAAGTGGAATGATGCCATCAAGAAAAGGGAAAGATTTTACAAGTGGTTAGTCATGCCTTTTGGGCTAACCAATGCACTGAACACTTTCATGAGGCTCATGAATGAGGTAATGAATGACTTTTTGGGTATGTTTTCCATTGTTTACCTAGATGATATATTGATCTTTAGTAATACATTAGAGGAGTATTTGATGCAAATTCATAAGGTGTTTGATAGGTTGAAGTAGGAAAATTTGCTAATAAATTTGAAGAAGTGTAGTTTTGTGAAGGAGTTATTGTTCTTGGGATTTGTAGTATCAGCATAAGGTTTGAAAATGGACACTAAGAAAGTGAAGGTTATTCTTGAATGACCTATTCCAAGGATTGCAACAAAGATATGATCTTTTCACTGACTAGCTAGTTTTTATAGAAATTTTATCAGAGGTTTTAGCAGTATTTATGGACCCTTGACTAAAACAATAAGAGGGGATAGGAAAGAATTAAGCATATTGTAGGAGCAGATAAGAATTTTAATCAGTTGAAACATAAAGTTATAGAGTATCATAGTTTAGCACTTCCAAATTTTAACAAGGTGTTTCAAGTAGACTATGATGCTAGTGCTACTGCAATAAGAGTTGTTTTGAGCCAAGAAGGTAGACATATTGCTTATTTCAGTGAGAATTTGAATGATGCCAAAAGAAAATGTTGTGTTTATGATTAGGAATTTCATGCTATAATTTAGGCATTGAAGAAGTGGAGACATTATCTTCTTACTAAGGAGTTTATTTTGTATACTAGTCATCAAACATTGTAATGTTTGAATAGTCAAGGAAAATTGAACCAAAGGCATTTGAAGTGGGTTGAGTTTTTGAAGAGTTGTACATTTATTTTGAAACATAGGAGTAGGAAGTCTAACAGAGTTGTAGATGTTCTTAGTAGAAGACAAATTTTGTTGACAGAAATGAAAATTGAGGTGGTTGGGTTAAAGGAACTCAAGAGTGTGTATCCAGAGGATCCTAATTTTGGAAAAGCTTGGAAGGCTTGTACAAAAACTATTACACTTAACAAGAAAAAATGGTTGGATTTTATGATCCAAGATAGTGTGATGTTCAAAGGAAGTCAATTGTGCATTCCTAGAAGTTCTATGAGAGAGAATCTCATCAAGGAGAAGCATAGTGGAGGGCTAGTTTAACAATTTGGTAGAAATAAGACCATTGCTTTGGTTGCTTAGAAATATTACTAGGCACCATTGCAGCAAGATGTGAAGAAGTTTGTGCAGAGTTACAGAGTATTTTAGATGGAAAAAGAAGTGACGCAAAATACTGAATTGTGTCAACCATTACCTATACTAGAGAAGTCATGAGAGGATGTCAGCATGGATTTTGTTCTTGGTTTACCAAGGACATAGCGAGGGCATGATTCTATATTTGTGGTGGCTGACAAAAATTTAAAAGTGGCACATTTCATTCCCTACAAGAAGACTAGTGGTGATGTTCATGTGGTGGAGTGATTTTTCAAAAAAGTGGTGAGACTACATGGTTTTTCAAAGAGCATAGTTTATGATTGAGATACCAAGTTTTTTGGTATTTCTGACGAACAGTTTGGAAGAAATTAAAGACAAATTTGAAGTTTTGTTCATCACATCATCCACGGACTAATGAACAAAACAAAGTTGTGAATTGGAGTTTGGCAAATTTGCTTAGATGTTTGGTTAGAGATAAACCATAGGGCTGGGATCTGATTTCACCATGAGAAAAATTTGCATACAATAATTTTGTCAATAGAAGACTAGTAAATCACCATTCCAAATTGTATATGGGAGCAATCCTAGAAATGCTTCTGAATTGAAGTAGTTGGATAAAGGAGAAATAAGTAGTGCTGAAGTGGAAGATTTTGTTAAACATTTGAAGAACATCCATGAGGAGGTGAGAAAACACATTATTCAAATGAACACAATGTACAAGACTAAGGCAAATGTGAAAAGGAGGTATAAGGAATTTTAGATTGGAGATGAAGTCATGGTTCATTTGAAAAAGGAGTGTTTTCTAATGGTTGCATATAATAAGCTGAAAATGAAGAAGTTTGGACTATACAACATAGTGAAAATGCATAATTATGGAAATGCCTATGAGGTAGAGTTTCATGTTAAACTAAATATTTCACTAATATTTAACATTTCAGATCTTAAAAAATATCATGAAGGAGGTGATGTAGATGGCATTTTAGAAGCACAATGGAGTATTCCAACAACTAGTCTTGCTATAAAGGAGACTAAAGAGATACTAGGTAGTCGTGTTGGAAAAAGTACAAAAAACAAAAGTTATGAAGAGTACCTGGCCAAATAGAAAGGGAGACTAGTAGAAGATTCATCATGCCTAGCAAGGGAGGAGGTTAACCATCTTGGTTTTCCTCTAAGCACCTAAGATATGACAGGGTCTTTTCTCAAATTATATCAGGTGTTTGTTGCAAGAGCATCCTAGGTGTAAGAACAATCTTGCATCACCCAAAATCATTTTATTTTTCTTTCTTGAATAAGGATTGTTTCAGTGCAAAGTTGTTGTTACTAGAAATTTGCTACTTAGTTAGTCAGTCATATGAGCTTAGAATGTCCTAATTTTAGAGATGGATGTCCATCTTGGATATATCAGCCTGCCAGTTGAGGCTCATTGTCATATAATGTTTATTCATAAAGTTGTTGCAAAGTTTTGGTGTGCAATTTTGGCATAAATATTTCATGCTCATTGTTGAAGGCCTTAAAGGCCCTGAATGGGCTCCAAAATGGGGTCGACTGGAACTTGTGCAAGTCAGGCTTTGTGGATCAAAAGTTGAGTATTTCAAAAAGGGGTTATAATAGTCAATTAGAGAAACGGTTCAAAAGTTATGACTTTTCAAAGTTGAATTGGCCAAGATTTCCAAATTAAATGTCAAAGGTGTTTCGGATCAACTCTATATGTTATTTTAGGGTTAGTTGATGTTTGATGTCTAGAAACTTCCTACGTGGTGTAAAAATGCCTATATAAGGAATGCTTGTACATTGTCTAGGACAAATCTGGGTGATAGTTCACAGCTCTATCTTGCAAATTATTGTAAGGAAGGCATCTATGTGGGTTTACATATTGTATTTCAAAATTTTGTAATTCCACATTTGTAGGGATAATAAGAAACTCAAATTTTGTTCTCACAAATTGTTGTTATTTCTTTGTTTATGTTATGTTTTTGTGGTATTAAAGGGGGCACCCTTGATCAATGAGAAAGCTAGAGAACTTGGTTCATAGATATATGAAAAAAACATTGAATTCTATAAAGAAATAAGAATTAAATTACTTCATCATTGATCAATGTCAAATGTCAAAGATAAATATTAGATATCAATTAATAGTTTAAATGTATTCAAATAAGCCATAAGCCATATCATATATGTTCGTGTTCACTATTTAAGATTTAGTGGGAAAAACTTATTAGCACATATTTTCAAACTAGCCATAGGAACTAAGTCTTCATCTCTACCTTAGTTCTCAACTCCTATAGAAGAGATCCTTAAATTATGTTGTACTACAACAAAGGATGTAAAGGCAGATGCAAATTTTTAATAAATATACCTATGGACCAAAGATTCACAAAAAGTCTCCTAATGAAGTAGAACTTATTCAGAATTGTTAATTACTATTATTACATCTTGAGTTCTTATGATTATTATTTCACTCAATCATGCTTTTATGAGTTTTGGGCGAATAACATATACACATGTTAAAATTAAGGTACCAAAAAGTTGAGTAGTTTGTGCAGATTAGAACAAAGCTCAAAAGTAGCCTTATTTTTTGAAGAATATTAAACACTTTTTTATTCTATCATTTTCCAAAATAATTCCCCAAAATGTTGGTTAGTGGTACTAAGAACTTATATCCTCATTATTATAGTACTTAACATTTTTCATATAGATTCTAAGGCATATATTATATCGAAGGGATTACTCCAACTATTGATTTTGTTGTAGGTGGTTCCAAATAACTTGTGCGAAATGTATAACATTTAAATTTCAAAAATTATATACAAGTTAAATATCTTGACCCTTCATGTAATGACCTAGATGGAGTGAGATGAACAAAATCATAGATGGCATTGGTGTTGGTGTGAATTCCTGTAACTAGAGCAGCTAATGTCTGCATGCCCTAAGCCTACTCTTCATCGATACTTTTTTGTGCTTACAGGCTCGTTGCCTCCTTCCCGGTGACAGGGGTTGTTTGTTGTTGCGGAGTGTGATGGGGGAGTGCTTGTAGGATTGGTGTGGGTTTTTTTGGGGATTTTTTGGTGGAAGATTGGGATTAGGACTGGTTGGGGATAAGTTTCGAGTGTTGGCTCCCACTCTACTGCTACATATAGTGCATGGTGATCTGTTGGTGTCTGAAGGTAACGAGATTTCATATTGGGGTTAGAGTTTTTTTAGGTTTTCAACATGGGGCAATCAGAGATTCTTTGTCACAAACTTTGTCCACTGATATGGAGATGGTTGATTCCTCCATGTTGATGCAGATGGGGGCTAAGGACCAAGCTAATAATCTCTCATCTAGGGTTGATGCTTCATCGTCAAACGGTTTTATACATATTAAGAAGGTGAATGGGTGTCTGGAGTGATCAGACGATCGACCAATATTGGTTATTCAATTGGAGAGGATTTCAAAGGATGTAAAATACTAGAGTAAGCATGCACTTATTTGTATGTTATTGGGTCTTTGTCTCTCTCTCTTATTTTAGAATCATGGGCACATCAGATTTGGAATGCTAAAGGGGATTATGGAGATTCTTTTGACTTCCAACAACTATTTTTTGGTTTTTTTTTTAGTATGGCAGACAGGAATAAGGTGTTTGAAGGTGGTTCATATTTCTTTAACCAAGTTGGTCTTTTCATCAAACCTTGGCACATTGGGTTTAACTCTACTAAGGAGATCCCCTCTTGGGTCCCAGTGTGGGTTCATCTACCAAGGCTACCTTTGGAATTTTTCAGAGAGGATATTCTTCACTCAATTTCACTTTTTTTCTTATAAAACCTATAGGTTTAGCTACACTAACTCAAGATTGAAAGATAATTTTCATATGCACAATTTTTTGTAGAGATTGATCTTACTAATCTACTGCCTGAATCTATGGAAATTTTCTTGGGTCCTACCTCATGGATTCAACAATTGGACTATGAGACCTTACCTTTTAGATGCAAGATATGCCATGAGTATGGGCACTTACAACTTAAGAGTCCTCATAATAAATTCTCTCAACTATTGGTTTCTATTGATCTAGCCCCTAAGTATGATAAGGGTAAGGCCTGAATGCTAGAGGGATCTGTAGATAAAGATGGTTTTATCCTAGTTAAGTCACATAACAAAGGAAAAGGGAAGAAGAGAACCTATATGGATAGACAAAATGATGGCATTTTTAATAGGTTTAATGTTCTGGATAATTTGGTGCAAGAGGAAGGCATACTAGTTGATCTGCTCTTGAGGGATGGATCTCATCAGGGGTCCCAAGTAGGGGAGGTTAGGAGTCTAGCCCAGTTATCAAAAGAGAAACAAGGTCAACTAGTTCTTTTGGATAGGTTAGTTTAGGAGAAGGATTGTGGGGGCAATTCAAATGTCATTTCTTCTACTCTACTTGTCCATAAAGGGATGATAGATATCAAAAAAGATACTAAAGTTGCATCTTCTTTAGGTTTATAGCAAAAGCCCTTTAAAAAAGGGCCCTCAAAAAATTCTATCAAGAGTGGAAGGAAGACTGGTCAGGAGAAGGTTAAGATGATGAGGGAGACTTTATTTGAGTCAGGGTTTGTGAGGCCAATTGATTCCCTCTTCTCTCAATTTTCTAAAAGATTATTCTCTCCTGAAATGTGAGGGGGTTGAATAGAATCCGTCAACAAAAGATTGTCCATAGATTGATAGATTCTCATTCTCCAGTTATTGTTTTCATTCATGAAACTAAGCTTATAGATGATGGTTTGGATAGTTGTAGACCAAATTTGTGGCCCCATGGTAGCTAGCAGGGAATGTGTACTCAAGGTAGCTCTAGTGAAATTTCCTATCTCTGGAATCCTAGGAAAATGACTGCTCTGTGGTGGATTTCGAGTAGGTCTTCTATCTCTTTGATTGCTTCCCACTTTGAGACAGGAGAAAGGTGCATGTTCTCTAATATTTATGCTCCTAATGATTTGGACGATAAATCTCTTATGTGGTCACACATCACCTTTTTACACTCCTTAGATCCTTTACTCCCCTGTATTATTGTAGGAAATTTTAATGTTGTTATTAGTTTAGAGGAAAAGAGATGTGGGGCTTCTCGATTGGACCCTTCTTCAAATATGCTTAAAAATAATATTGGTTCTCTGAACCTCATTGATGTTAAACCTAGCACTGGTACCTTCACCTAGAATAATAGGAGCGGGATGGAGGCCATTTCAGAAAGGTTGGATAGGTTCTTAGTTTCTTGCTTTTGGATGGATGTCAAATGGTCTACCAGATAGGAATTTCTTGATTGGAGAAGCTCTGACCATTGACCTATTAAGATTTTTGTCCTTTCCTTTAAGGCTACTAAAAATCCCTCTTTCATGTTTCAGCTGATGTGGTTGAGGAATTCCTCTCTGCGAGATCTTATGATAGTTTGGTGGCATGAAGGTAGGCCTCCTCATGACATGGCCAAGTTCTCCTTCAAGAAAAGGCTTTGGCATCTGAAATTTAGGCTTAAAAAGTGGAAAAAATAGTGCTTTGGGAATCTTCAAGACCAAAATCAAACGGCCCAATCTAGGCTAGACAGTGTCATTTTCTAGATTAGGGACCTACTAATGACTGTGGATTTAATTTCTATTGAGTCCTTAGCTCTGAGGGTGTTAGAGGAATGGGAGCTTCGGGAGGATTTTTTGAAAGCAAAAATCTCATGTGGATTGGTTGAAGGAAGGATACAAGAACACTTATTTCTTTTATAACACGATTAAAGCCTGCAGGTCTGGTAATTCTATCTCTTCTCTTGTCTTTGTTTCTGGAGATCAACTCTCATCCAAAGTGGATATTTCTCTAGAGGTTATTAGATAATTTTCCCAACTATTCTCTAAGGAGGAACCAATTCCAATGGTTGAGAGAAGGACTATTTTAAATTATTTCCTCTACTAGTTTCTAATGATAAGAACAGGAATCTTTTAAGACCTATTTTATTAGAGGAGTTGGAGAAGTTGGTTTTTGGTATGAAGAAAGATAAAGCCCCAGGCGGGGATGGTTTTCCCATTGAATTTTTCCAATATTTTTGGGAGATTATTTAATTTGATCTTCTTGAAGTAGTCTAGGAATCACATCAGAACAAACAAATTCTCAAGTCTTTGAATGCTACCTTCTTGGCTCTCATTCCCAAGATTGATGGGGCTAACAGTTTGGATCAATTCAAGCCTATTTCTTTGTGTAATGTTAATTACAAAATTATCAAAAAATTAATTGCTAAAAGGCCCAAGCCTTATTTGGAAACTTTGATCTTTGAGGAATAGGGAGGCTTTGTTGGTGGTAGACAAATTCTTGATGGGGTTGTTATTGCATCAAAGGCTATCTACTCTATGGCTACTTCCAAGGAAAAGGCTATGTTTATTAAGTTGGATTTAGCAAAATAATATGACCGAGTTAGCTGGAAGTTCTTGAGTAGAGTACTTCTAGCTTTTGGATTTGATGTGGAATGGGTTAATTGGATTCTTAGTTGTGTGACTCCCCTATCCTTTTCAGTTCTTATTAATGGAAAACCTACTGAGCTATTTTCTACATCTCAAGGACTCTAGTAGGGGTATCCTCTATCTCCATATCTCTTTATCATTATGGCTGAGGGCTTAGGCAGATTTATAAAATTTCAAGCTAAGAAAGGGCTTGTTCATGGCTGGAAGTGGAATAACAATATCCTAGCATACTCACACCTCCAATTCATGGATGATACTGGACATATGGGCTTGGCCACAAACACATTTTGTCTTCCAAACAGTTCCTCCTTACCTTTGTTCAAAACGATTGTTAGCAAGTTTATTTGCAACAAATCCTGAGCCTAGTTTGCCCTACTTTACTATTTTACCATTTCTGGAGACTTAAGCTATTCCTCAACTGATTTATGTTTGCAACTAAGTTTAAAAGGTATACTTAGTGTAGTTACTACCTATAAAAAAACCATGGTTGTGCCCAAATTTCCTAAAGTTATCTCATGTCAAGCCAAACCAACATCAAATTAAAGAACACCAAATTTCCACAAATACCAATTTACAAGGAGATAGAAGCTGAACACAAGAAGTATATCCCCAACCCAAGGATCACTAAACTTGACCAAATTGAGAAAGACAGTGCCAATGTTACACTACAAACTGAGTGGGACTACAAAATTCAGAACCTAACTCTTCAACAAGGTGTCGACCATAGCCTTATTAATAACTCTAGTGTTACTCACTCTGATTAGATCCTTCTTTTTTCCACACACACTTATGCACTTATCTCCTCATAGGTTTAGTTTTTCATCTAACTTTTCATCCCATCTACACATTTGGTAGAACCATCTTTTCCCCTTCTTGTCATCAACCTTAGGTTTTCAGAAATCCTCCAAAATTAAGCATCCTTAAGTCCTAGTATCCTCTGTTATCTATTCATTACTTAGAAATATTTAGCAGCACTTCATTAAGAATTGTTTCCCTAAACAAATCTCCATCCATCTCACTATCATAGTTTTCCTCAAACTAAACATTGTTTAGGACAAACTATCACTTGTGTCCCACATCACCTTAAGCAAAAGGTTGAGCTACACACTTGATCCCCATTTATCCTCCAATAGTTCACAAGGCTACCTTAGGGTTTGATATCACCACCATATTCCCAAAATTCACACTTAAGGAAAACACAATCTCCTTCACTTAGTACCATATCTTTTAGGTTGCCTAGATACCACTAGAACCTTTTTCACACATCCTCCTTCGCATCTTAGAACGTAATTCCACCCTAGTGGCACCTAGGTAAGTCATTTTTTCATATACACTTGTCATCATATTTTTTGCATCCTATCCTTAGGAAGAGCAGCATTTCATGCCACCCACCACACATTTCGGTAAGAACACACAAAAAAAGAAAGACATGGATCCTAGTCATAGTAGTAGCACAACTCCGGCTAAATCATACCCCATAGTTTCCATCACACCCCTAGATCCACCACCACAAACTCCCAAGGAAATAGGTTTTTCAATAGATATTGATTCCTTCATGAACCAACCTAGACACACAACCATTGTTAATGCCATCATAGATTGAAATAGAGAGACCATCATGGAAAACTTCTTACGAGACAATGTTGGTGCCTTTGATTTTGGAAGACCATTGCCTGCCAACATTATAGATCCTACACACCCTATGTTTGGACGGTAACCACCATCCATAGGGTCTTTTTTCCCCCACTATCCTTTTCTTTCACCAAATAGTGGGTATCAACCAACACAAACAGAACCAGCAAACCCAAATATCCCTTCAACACAGGTCATTGCTCCCATTCCAAAAAACGCTCAACCCATCCTCACTCAATCTTTAGTTCATACCACATATCAATCAACCACAAGTATGTCATCTACATCTACTACCACCACCCATATCTCTACTTCACAGTCTACTCCTTTTCCACTTAGTAGCACAGCATTTCCCCTTCCATCTCAAAATCCATCCAATTCATTCACTAGTACCCTGAACATCCAACCCACATCCTAGTACACTACAAGAATGCCTCCATTAGGTTCAAATACTTCATCTTCCATCCCACCCAACATCACTATCAATCCATTTGTCACTAGCCAAAGTACTGACCTTGGAGTTTCAGTACAGCACAAGAACCTGCCACTAGTATCCCCTTTAGCACTGCACCCATACTATACCCCAATTGTATTCATCCATTCCTCCTCAAGTATATTCATTACCACCCGTTACCAACTACTTTTATATGCCACCCTTAGGCAATCACCAAATCTTCCCTTAGTCACAACACCTGGTTGAAAACACCCTTCAACACATTAATTATCTAGCACCCATTAGCACTCGGTTACTTTCCCAAGAAGGAGCACAACCCATATATATTGGACAAGGTGTACAACCTTAGAGCATGGCTCAAGTATTATCCATGCTACCACCTTTTCAGCCACAATCATCACACCAGCAGTATGCCTAAGCATTCGCACATAATTATCTAGCTGGACAACAACCCCCCACCCCAAATCCCCCATCAACAATCTATCTAGCAGATGCAACAGCGTGCCCAAACCCCATTCCAACAACCCATAACATCTATCCCACCAGTAGCACCGCCCGTATTTCAACCACCCTGCTATGGAAGTTAGGATTTCCCATATTAGCCTTCAATGTCTGCTATGTATCCTACACTAGGGGCACCTGAACTGGGGGCACCCATTTCCCCGCCTATAAACTCTGAATGGGAAGAGATGAAAAGTTCTCTCAAGGCCCTCAAGGATGGGACAGACTCAAAAAAATATAAATTCAAAAATGATTGTCCATACTTGTTTGACAAAACCATCACAATGACTCATTTTCCTAAACATTTTGAGATCCCCAAGTTTGATAAATTTCAAGGGAAAAATGACCTAGTTACACATGTCAAGGAATTATACATGTACTACCAAGAAGTGGCCTATAATGATGTGTTCCTCATGTGCCTTTTTCCAAAAAGCTTAGGGGGGCCTGCCCTCGAATGGTTCTGTCATATACCCCAACGTACCATTAAAACCTTTTCTGATCTTTCTAAAGCCTTTGTAGCTCAATATGCTCATATTGTCAAGACTGAGTTATCCGTACTAGACCTAGTTCATACCAAACAAATGGGAGGAGAAAGCCTTGCAGAATACTTACAACACTGGCAAACTCTCACAACTAGAATCCCATGTACTATCCCTGAACATCACCTTATCAAAATGTTCATTAGCAATGCACATCCTAGTCTCACCCATCACATGGTTATGAATTGTTTACAAACATATAAAGAAATCAAGGAAAATGGGATGGGACTCAAGCAAGGGCTCATCAAGGATGGTGTCATTAAAATTTAAAAAGAAAACACACAAGACCAAGGTCTAAGCAATGACAAACCACAGTATTGGAATAAAAATAAAAATATTGTTACCAATGGCGTTACTGACACTCGACATGTTCATGTCGTCGAGGCAGAAGCTAACGTTCCTACCCCATTTTTTCAACAACAACCCTATTAGCAATAACCACCAATCTATTAGCAACTGCCTATGCAGAACAATTACCACAATGTCCAGACACCTAGCCATCACAATCAGACTAATGCTATCACACTTTCAGCAGGACCTAAACCACATGTTCAGTAATAGCCTCATATATATACCCCATTGGGGGAGCCCCTTGATGCAATATTTGAAAAACTAGCCAAGGATAATCTTATTCGATAGCAAACACAACCCTTGGAACCAAATCAATCTAGGGCATCCTAGTATAAGGATAACGAGTTTTGCAAATTCCATCATATCAAAGGACACACCATACTCAAATGCATGTAACTTAAAGACTATGTCCAAGACCTTATTGATCAGAAAGAGATCGCAGTGGGAGCACAGGCCTCACCAAATGTCAAATTACTGATATACCAAAATGTCTTTCCTCCCCATAACATGAACACAAGCAAAGGACCTACAAAAACTCCTATCAACAAACCCAACAATACTCAAGACAAGCAAGGAGATAACCGAGATAAGTCTCAAAACTATACTTTGGCATACTTGGATTATGGAAGCCTTATCGGGTGTATAACCTAAGTTGAGCCTTCTATCAATTTTATAAACATCAAAGGCGCAAACGCCCAATGTATGGTTACTACTTGACAAGCCCGACTCAATATAGCTAGCTCATCTATATCTACACCATCTCGACCACCTACATCAAGACCATCTTCATCAAGACCACCACAATTAGGGCCATAGTATAATATCTTGGAACACCTTGGAAATATGCCAGCTTAGATTTCCATTCTATATCTCTTATGAACAAGCCCACTTTATCAAGAGATTCTCGATAGTACTCTCTATGAGTCACATGTCCCTATTGACATAAATGCCACTGAGTTCTGCAACTTGGTTGGCCACCTTTCCACATCATATGCTCTATCCTTCAAACCCTCTGATCCTGGAAGTTGAACCCAATCATATACTCCTGCTTTGTATCGTTGTCATGATTTCTAACTTCGCAATCAAACGGGTCATGTTAGATAATGGATCAGCTTTAAATCTATGTACTTTAAAATTCATCAAACAAGCAAGATACACTGAGGAAGATATCATTAATGAGGTCATTACCATCAAAGCATATGACAACTTGGAGTGCACCACTAAAGGAACCATCTTACTACCTCTCAAAGTTGGCCCAGCCACTCAAGAAACAGTTTGTCACGTAGTTGATCTTAACCTTCCATACAACATCCTCCTTGGTCGACCATGGATTCACACCATGAAAGCTATCCCATCCACATATCATTAGTGCATCAAGTTTCTACATAATGGCATTGAGGTAACCATCCATGCAGATCCTAAACCCTTTTCTTATTGCAATGCAATCGAAGCTTCATACACCAACCATTTTCCTAGAATCAAAATCGGCCACACCATGGCTACTTCTTCTAGCACCTGCCACGATTTGGATACCATATTAGCTTCCACCCTTTCCATGGTTAAGATCACTACCAAGTTCGTGGAGAATATAGTCTCACAGATGCTTTTGTTGGTGGCGCCTTACCACTTGGTTCGCATACTCAAAGGCATCTGACATATCAAATACCAAGATCAAATACGACCCCTCAAATCAAACAACTACAACCTACAACATTTCTCACCAAGGGTATCCTTGATGGAGAGGAAACTGTTCCAGACATTAGTACATGGCTATACAAAGAGCCACCTCCAAAAAGTAAAGAACTTCTTGATCACTTCAAACAAAAGTACCCATGGTCGCATCGCCTTGACAATGGGATTATCAAGGAGGTGCTCTAGGCCACCTAGAGTCAGGCATTAAGTAGCCTGTAGAGGCATACAAAGAAAAGAAAAAGAAAGGCTTAGGCTATGGACTCCCCGTAATTGGGGGCACCACAAAAGAAGGCTATGCCTTCACAAACATCCAAAATAGTCTCGTAACAGTCAAAGACATCCTTGAGGAAGTAGAAAAGAAATCCTACGATGATATATTCCTCGATGAAATTATCCTAGGAGCTTCTGTACTCTGCCAATTATCCCTAAATCTAATAAACTTATCACTTTCTCACCTCAAACTCATTGATTGGGACTAACCAAGCATTGTCCATGTTGACGAATTCTCTATAGAGCACGCACCTCTTCGATTCATGGGGGCAGAAACACCACATAAGAAGTTGCCATTGTCATCAGCATATGTCTACAAACTAGATCTAGTAGGTTACTTTGAGGAGGACAAAATCTCTAGTCGCAAAATTGAATTGAAAAATGAAACAACAAAGCAAAAAAGGAAAGCTAAGCCATCCTCTATTGAAAACTCCTCTAGAGCACCATTGGATGACTCAAAAAATGAAAAGAAAATAAAAGACACATTCAACAGTGAAAACCTCCTAGAGGCACTCGAAGATGGATATTTTATCCTCCCCCCACAAGATCATAGGCCTACCATATCATCAGTCTTGACAGAGGAAACTAGACCTGTCAATATCAGTCTGACCAAGGTAACAAAGATCACATATGTAGCGGCATCTCTGCCACTTGAACAAGCAGAAATTCTCATTAAAGTCCTACAGGAAAATGTTGGTCGTTTTGCATGGTCCTATCAAGACATGTCGAGGTTGGACCCCAAGCTAGTAGTACACCATTTGGCCATGGATCCAAAGGCTAAGCTTGTCAAGAAAAAGCTTCAAAAGATGCACCCCAAAGTTGTTTTACTAGTTAAAGCGAAGTTAGAAAAATTGCTAGAGGCAAAGACCATTCGCCCAAATGACTACTCAAAATGGATCTCCAACATGGTGCATGTCATCTCAACAAGGCTTGCTCAAAGGATCATTTCCCTTTACCAAACATAGATATGATTGTTGATCTCATTGTAGGCCATGAGCTCTTGTCACTCATGGATGGCTTCTTTGGATACAATCAGATCCAGATGGCAAAGGCAGACCAACATAAGACAACACTTACTACCCCTTGGGGGATATTTTGTTATAATATGATGCCATTTGGATTAAAGAATGTCAAGGCAAATTATCAATGCACCATGATAATCATCTTCCATGACTTAATCCATAAAACTCTAGAGGATTATGTGGATGATATTATCATCAAATCTCTTAATGCCCTTGATCACTTATCTCATCTCGAGGAAATGTTTGACCGATTGGCTACATATCACCTCATGCTCAACCCTAAAAAGTGTGTCTTCGGCATTACCTTGAGAAAGCTCATGGGATTCATTGTCTCGCGACATGGTATTGAGATTGATCCTTAAAAGGTCAAGGCCATCATGGATATGGCTCCTCCTAAGACACTCAAGCAGCTTCGCTCTCTTCAAGGGAAACTACAATCCGTCAGGCAATTCATCTCCCAACTTGCCTACAAGTGCCAACCATTCACACATTTACTCAAAAAGGATCGAAATTTTAGGTGGGATCCCATTTGTCAACGTAAATTTGAAATAATCAAATAGTATTTGGCTAATCCACCCATATTGATTCCCTTAGTTGTAAGTCGTCCACTCATATTATACATCACAGCTACCCCGATAGCACTGGGTGCTCTTCTAGTGCAACTTGATGATAAAAGAAAGGAAAGGGCTATTTACTACATCAATCGTACTCTAGTTGGATATGAGCTCAATTACACACCAATGGAAAAGGCTTTCTTAGCCATGGTATTTTCCACTCAAAAGTTGCGTCATTACATGTTAAGCCACACTGTGCAACTAATATCCAAAATTGATCCATTAAAGTATATGTTATCATGCACAGCACTCATAGGTCACTTGGCTAAATGGGTCATGCTTCTCAGCGAATTCAACATCCAATATGTTCACAGAAAGGCCATCAAAGGTCAAGTTATAGCAAATCACTTGGCCAATGCACCTTTGGTTGCAAATCACCCTCTCATTATGGAATTCCTAGATGAACACCTTTGTTTAATATAAGAACAACCATCCTAGAAGTTATACTTTCATGGATCTTACACATCCCATGGCTCCAGAGGTGGCATACTCTTAGTCACACCTCAAGGAGATTACATTCCTAAATCTTTTAAACTACAGTTTCAATGTACCAACAACATCTTAGAGTATGAGGCCCTTATTGCAAGCCTCAAAATAGTAGTCGAGTGGAACATCACAGAGCTACAAGTCTTTGGAGATTCACAACTCATTATCAAACAAGTCCTAGATGAATATTAGACCAAAGATGACAAGTTGCAACCTTACAAAGATTTGGTCAATCAATTAAGGGAAAATTTTACTCAAATATAGTTCATACAAATACTCAGGTTGCAAAATAAAGTTGTGGATTCCATGGCCACTGTTGGCTCACTTTTAGAGATCTCGCAGGAGGCTACACAGTATGAATTCTTAGTTGAACAGCTATACGAGCCTGCATACGAGAATGATGAATCAACACGGGTCTGCATCTTGGTTGGTCCCCAATCTCCATGGTACCACAAAATTCACACATACTTACAAAATGGTATCATATCTCCCCATCTCACATGAACCCAACTCCATAACCTTATTTGCAGACCATCCCGTTATACTATCATAGCTCAAACCCTATATCATTGTGGCTATCATGATACTCTCTCTCGATGTTTAGACCAAAACAAGGTTGCGATGTCTCTTAAAGAGGTACATGCAGGACTTTGTGGTGCTCACACAAGTGGAATAGTTCTAGCTAAGAAAATCCTTTGGGCTAGATATTATTGGCCTACTTTAGAGCATGATGCATGCAACTTTGTGAAAAGGTGTCTACCCTGTCAACAGGATGCTAATCTAATTTGATCCCTAGCTCAAGATCTACAACCTATTCATCGCAATGGCCATTTGCATGTTGGGGGTTTGACCTTGTTGGTCTTATAGCACCTCTCTCTTCAGAAGAGCACAAATGGATAATCATCGTCACCAATTATTTCACTAAATGGGTAGAAGCAATCTTCCTTATCATTGCCACAGGAGTTCAAGTGTCCAAGTTTATCCTTTATCATATCATATGTCACTTCGGCATCCTGGCAACCATTTTTATTGACCATGGAGGTAATTTTGAAAATCTCAATATGGAGGAATTGTGCACTTCCCTTCATATCCATCACCGTTTTTCAAGCCCATACTTCCCACAAGGTAATTGTCAAGCAGAGGCAACCAATAAAACCCTACTCAAAATCCTAAAGAAAGTTGTCAATGATTTTGGCCACGATTGGCATTTACAAATTAGCCCCACCCTATGGGCCTATCGCACCTCATTCTGAACATCCACAAGCACAACCCCATACTCCCTGGTTTATGGTGTTGAAGGAGTATGACCTATTGAGGTTGAACTCTCATCTCTACACATTTCTTTGTGGGACCATATATCAGATGAAGACTACATAGTGGCTCAACTTACCCAGCTAGATTTACTTGATGAAAAGAGGCAACAGGCTTACGACCACCTCATGGTCTACCAAAATTGCCTCAAGTGCAATTTCAACAAAAAGGTCCATTCACACCGATTTCAAGAGGGAGACATGGTCCTCAAAAAAAAATGAAGGTACAAGCTGACAGAGATAAGGAAGGCAAGTTTGAGGCCACCTGTCTCGGTCCTTATGTGGTCATAGCCTCTTTTGGTTCAAGGGCCCATCAGCTATCTACACTTGAGGGTGAAGTCTTGAATGATCCCACTGACATCATTCACCTCAAGAAATTTTATGCCTAAAAAGTCCTCAATGTATCCTGCTCCCTTAAGGAGCGAAAAATGGAGGAAACGAGAAAACAACAAAACAAAACAAAAAAATAGTAAAAAGAAATAAGCATCCAATGGTGAAAACTTGGCAATTCAAGCATCTTGGATAGGTGCCCTGGTGAAAACCTAGAAATTAGGCACCAGGTGTACTTAGCCTTTTCATTATCTATCAATGACCCACATCTCCCCCATCACCCCTTCGCACCTCATCGCCCATCTTCCTGTCTCCCAAGGTGTTCCAAGAATTGCATCCCCGCACTCCACAACCTCACCCCATATGTTGCAACACCCTCACCTCAACCCTGTATTCTACCATATTCTGACATAGCTATCCTATCCTTGTACCCTACCGTGTATGCCATCTCATATGTATCATATCCTTGTAACGACAGCAATATCATATTTATCATATCCTTGTAACAATAGCAGTATAATATGTATCATATCCTTGTAACAACAGCAGTATTCTATGTATCATATCCTTGTAACAATAGCGGTATTACATGTATCATACCGATATAATGTTAACTATATTGTATCAATACTATCTCCTCATCCTGAGCTTTTCACCATCACACCCATACTAGTTACTTTATTTTGTCATAAATCCCTACATCATCCCCCCGTTGAATAGTCATGCTTGAATATTTTCAAAATCCTATAGTAAAACCCCACATTAATAGCCAGTTGTCTATAAAAGGTTATAGTCACCAATTTTATCATTATCCTAACATTATGGTCACTGTGTTTCTCTAAGATGCATCCTTTATCCTATCTAAACATTAGCCTGTCAGTATCCAGTTATCCCGATCTCTTTGGCAAAATGTTTCTTTATCATGGATTTCTTCTGATATTGGGTTTTTTATATATTTCTATTTTTGAAAAGGTTGTCCCAAGTAATTTAGTTGTTCCTTCTTCACGGTCACCATTATCTTCTATATCATGTTGTGATGTGAATGGGGCAACTTGAAAGCATGGTTCTCACCAAGGTCTTTTCTGCTTGTGAGTCAGTCAGATATCACCCTTGCATATACAAACATGTTTTCATTTATGATCACATGATGTAGTTGGGCAATATCGTTTGCTTTTGGATCACCGAGCATCGTTTCCATGATGATTTCTTCAGGACTCATGTGTGATGTTGGGGCAATCCTTGCATGCTTGTTTGAGTCAATCCTATGTAATATTGAAGAAAAGACCTCAACATTCTTAGTAACCTTGGAAAATCCCTAATATTCCTATATCAAATGAAGTGCTCACAATACATGGTGGTACTTCTTTATGAAGTACCCTGTTCTCAAGCTTCCAATATATCCCCTCATTCTCACCATTTTGTCCCATACAAAAAAAAGCATTGTTCCTATCACCCTCACACACATCACACTAGTCTCTTCTTACAACACACCTCCCCTCTCTACCTTCACTCCCTCGACAGTCCTTATCTCTTTTTTTCCTTTCTCTATCTTTCTAGTCTCCTACCCACTCCAACCCCCCTCAAGTCTCTTCCACTTGTTGTGTCTTTAAGGTTGTGCATACCCCGCCCCCCCCAAATCAAGGTCATGACCTACCTTGGATATGATGCATCATCCCCAACAATGGCACAACTCATCAGAATCTCTTGATTCAAATTTTCCTTATCCTCACAACGTTTTGCTCATCATCATTATCATACTATTATCCCACCCTCATCCCTCGGCTAAGGCTTCACCATCATCAAATGGAATTCTTTATCATAGATCACTATCCTAAACCTAGGTGAATTTACATATTTTCTCTCATCAAGGCTAGCATGTTCTTTTTTCGATTCATTTCCCATCCTCATATTCTTAGAGATCACATTTCTCATATTTTTCAAGATTCATTGTTTATCACCGTTCATCATCATATATTGTGTTGCTTATCATATTCCCGAATCATAGTTTTTTTTTAATTCCTTTATCATTTTTTTATCATCTCGGCTTATGTTTATTTGTCTTGTCCACCATCATAGTGTTTAAATGTATCTACCATGTCGAATCCTCCTAGTTTGTGTTAATTTATCATGCCTATTATCATACGTTAGGTTTTGTCTTTTCATGTTCCACCATCATAGGTCCAATTCATTTATTGCATGTTAGGTATATTTCTCATGGTTGATCATTATAAACCTTTTGTTCATTAATCCTATGTTCTCATCATAACTTTGAGTTCATTTTATCACATTTTATCATCATAATTGGCGTTCATTGTTATTATGTTTCATTATCGTAAATCTCATGCCCAAATTATCATAGTTTGCTTTCATTTTTATTCTAAGTTATTATCATAGCTTATGTTCTTTTTATCATTTTTCATCATAGTTTCACATCTCTTGTTTAACACATAAATCATCATCGTAAATTCACATACACTTTTATTTCATTCTTTATCCTACCTTCATGGTTCCTCTCTTAGGTCGCGATTTTTATCATTATTCTTTTCTACAAACCTTCATTTCCAAAATTATATTTTCCCATAGTTAACACATATTACATGCTCTTCTTAAAAGTTTGTTTTTGTAATTATTTTTATAGGGTTACCATCATCATCACAACCTATCAAAAACACATCATAATGCCCATCACATCTTGCATCATAAACTATCATTAATATCAAATCACATCATCAAACATCATATCCCACATCACAACATAATCAGTGGTATCCATACAAATCACATCATAAATGACATAACTTGCATCATAAACTATCAATAACACCAACGCACATCATCAGAACATCATATCCTGCATCACAGCATATCAGTACTATCCATACAAATCACATCATAAATGACATATCCTGCATCATAAACTATCAATAACACCAACACACATCATCAAAACATCATATCCTGCATCACAGCATATCAACACTATCCATACAAAACACATCATAATGCCCATCACATCCTGCATCATAAACTATCAGTACAATCCAATCACATCATCAAACATCATATCCTGCATCACAACATAATCAGTGGTATCCACACAAATCACATCATAAAAAACCTAGCCTGCATCATAAATTATCAGTAACATCAAATCACATCATAAACCATCACATCCCGGATCAAAACACATTAGTCTCTCGTATACATCTAAACACATCCACATCATAAACATCAGCATGACATCATACATCCATATCCCACCCCAAAGAATGATCCGCTCTATATATATCTCATCCACAAAGAATAAAGAATAAATCACCCATCCCTACACCAATACCAATGTCCATCATAGTCTAGATATCCAGTATCTATATCATACAAATGAATCATATCAATACATCGGGTCTACACTCGCAAAAATACATCAACCGATGGATCCAAAAATAAATATATCAAAATGAGCATATCACTTCCCTCCCTCATCCATTGCCTCCTCATCATGGGACTCATAGGCGTCCCTCTTTTCCCTTGGCACTACTGGTGGTGGAGGTGGTGGCCCCATCCGTCCTCCTCCCATCCCTGAGCTCTCTGCCTCATCCCTCCTCCCACTCATCCCCCTATCCCGCCTCTGGCTCTACCCTATCCTGTGGCTCTACCCTATGCACTGAGACCCACCAGTCCTCTGTGAGCCCCCAGTGCTCCATCCACTCTCCCCCCTCCTTGCATGCTTGTGTGGGTCCCAGTTGTCCCTGAGCGTGTCGACCATCTATAATGCTCTATCTGGTCTGCTGGAACCACTGCATGGTACCTCCCCCGATAAAGTCCTGCCCTCTCCCTCAAATCCTCCACCTCTCCCCACAACCTCCTCAGTTCCTCCATCCCTCCACCGACTACCACTTGTGCTCTCAAGGTCGCCACCTCCACCACCAATCTATCCTGCTTCTGTTGCATGGCATCCAGCCTCACCTATACTACCTACCTCTCCAGGCTCACCAGATCTAACCTCTCCTCCACCCACCCAACTTCCACCTACAGTGTCCCCACCTTTGTCTCTGCCCTCACTGTGTTTCGCTCCTGTATCACCTGATCACGCTCTCTCTAGAGTTGATCCCTCTCCTATTGGGTATCCCATAGCAGCTGGCTCACGGCCTCATGTGTCTATTGGAGTGACACATATTGGCTCGTCGGTCCATCATCTCCTCCCCCTGCAGACGAGCCCCCTCCTCCACTCCCATCTCCTCCACCTCTGAGCCCCTATAGCCTCTGCGCCTCCTCCACCCCTTGTCCTCTCTCCATCACTAGCCTCTCCTCTTGCCTCTCCTCTCTCCTCTGCCTCTGGCTAACTGGCCCCTCCTCCTGTGCTATAGCCTCTGCCCATTATCGTAGCCCTCTCGCTACATATCTGCCATGTCTAGTTGCTTGGGCTATCTCCCCTGCCACCACCGCAGCACTAATCACCTATGCTTGGCCTACCAGCCTCGGCCACTAGAACCAGTCTGGGTACTCCTGTGTGGAGCCCG
Source organism: Cupressus sempervirens (assembly GCA_028749045.1). NCBI lineage: Eukaryota > Viridiplantae > Streptophyta > Pinopsida > Cupressales > Cupressaceae > Cupressus > Cupressus sempervirens. The sequence continues at coordinate 936,331,622 of CM053785.1, read as the reverse complement.
CATCTACCACCCCACCAAACCAATCCCAAGGCTGTGGTGCTAACCCTCTCCAAGCCTGTAATAATCTTTCTCATTGGAGTGTTGGTCCATACATAGACACTGGCTCACGAGTAACTCGCTAGTACCAGTTCGGCTCCCCTGGAGCCACCTAGACCTATCCAAACTGCTACAAGGCCCTATCTAGCCAATATTGCTCTGCTATATACTCCCACTGCCCAAAATAAAACATGGTGATATGGTATAAGAAAAATATTATCCCTCCTTCGCCCATGGCCCCAACCCCATATATGGTCTCCATACTACCGCCCTGATCTCATTTACTTGGACTCGCTAGTGGTCCACATCCTCTGTATGATGGTAGGTCAACAGCTCTCCCCAACTATATGTCATTGGCTCTTCTACCTGCCTATCCCTCCATCTGATCGACCTGAATGCTGTGATGTGCTCCCGTGCCCAAACCTATAATAATATAGGGAACCCTATACTCCTCCCCTGCCGTCTAGCCCCTTGATACACAATCTGGTGCAAATCACAATATAACTCTTCTAGCATCAAAGACCCTTAGGCTGTCAAGACTCTAGTATCGACTATCTACATAATCACTGGTATCAGCGCCAAGGTAACTCTTGTCCCACCTGTATCTGGGGCAATGTACCTCAATACTAACCCACACACAAAAATAGATCCGCCTCTCCATGGCTGCTCGGTCCAAATGCTCATCCAATGCAAATTGCCCTCTTTGAATCCAAAATGCAACACCCAGCCCTACCAACCCCTGTACTGTTGCCTCTGCAGTCATCTCTCTCATCACCATCACGGGGGTCCCCTGCACTGGCAATCTAAATATCCTGCACACATCCTCTAGTGTTACAGTCATCTCCCCTGTAGATAGGTGGAATGTACTTGTCTTGTTGTGCCATCGCTTACACAATGTTGTCACTGTTGCCATATAAGCACACTTATATGGGGCAACCTCGCCAGATATCACAAGTCTATGCCCTCAATCCTCGCCCAATCCGTCAGTGTCATCTACTCTCCAGCGCATATTACAGCCGCCCATCGCTTGTGCGACACCAATGCATCCAAAAACCAGTCACAGATCGGTGTTCCTTTTCATAATTTGCATCCCCTAACTTAAACACCCATTCCCCTATCAAACTCCTATTTTGTTTGTGCACTTCCCTTTTTTTCCACATCCCCGCCACCGCATTCCCACAAACACTCGCAAACTCACGATCCCACAAACCAATGTTCTCACGAGATCGCTCTTTAACATTTGACCTCTCAACCAGCCTAACCCACATTTCCATTGGTGTATTCCCACGCGGGCTAAACCTAGTGATCCCCCTAACTAATGTTCTTGCGGGATCGCGCTTGCACCTTCCCCTCCTGGTCAAACCCCATCTAATTCTCGCATTGACCCGACCCCTATTGTGGGATCGCATTCCCATAGCCAAATTCACATTTATTCTAGCAAGATCGCGTTCCCTCTACCCTAACTGCAATCTCGTCGAAATTCCTTACCCAAATTCGTGATCCCATGAAATTTGTTTCCTATGCCTATTTTAACCCTTACCCCTAGCTATTTTTGCGGGATCACAATCTCATTGTTCCCAATCATGATCCCACCAGACCCGTGTCTGCGGGATCGTGTTTTCTACTTCGCGAGAATGCTAAAAATACTAAAAAAATTCAAAAAAATGCAAGAATAATTTTCAACCCTACCGAACAATTTGGTGTTCATCGCACTCATACTTGTCGTACCACATCTGATCGATGCTCTAGTCGTCCAATCGCATCCATCGTCTCATCCAAATCAAAGCTCCCAACAGCAATATCTCCTCTTTCGTATGAAAGCAAATAACTCTTTTTAGCCCCCTTATAGGCCACTCGAGGTGCCCTATCTTCCTCTATGACTCCTCCAAGCGACCTCCTTTTTCCCCCCACCTGCCATTTTACTATATTTTTTTACCTTCTTTTAGCCCTTCCCTATCCTCTTGCAGCCCCTAGCTTACTGAAACTTTTCAAGAAGTCATTGTGTCTCGCTTTCTTTCCCTACCACCCTCTTGAGGGAGCATCACGCAATCCATTCTCTCCCTTTCTACTCACAACTAGGGCACACATGTTGCTTTAGAAAGTCCTCTTCACATCGTTTATAGTCAAACTTCTTTGAAATAGTATTGTTCCAACACTATGTCAAAGAGGGGCAAAATGTAGACACATAAATCTTATTACATCACTAAGTAATCATATTTAGTCATCTGTTAAGACATTACTGATTAAATATTTATTATTTAATTAATTAATCGACATCCTCTAGTTTATTTATTTATTTAAATTAACTATAGTCCAATTGATAAAATCAAATGATAACCCAAAATCAATTTATCAATTAAATCCCTATTCCTCTATTAAATTAAATAAATCTTCAAATCTATTTAATTTAATCTCACATCCCGCATTTATTAAATAATTCATTTAATAAATCATCCTAAAATCTCCCTAAAACCCAACCTTTACCCCTAATCCAACCCATTCACCCATACTAACCTCACCTAGCCACCTAACTAACTCATTCATCAAAGCTAAGCCACTTGCCTCCTAACCCCCTTCCTAAGCCAAGTCTAATCCCTCTCCTAAACATGTGCACAACTTTAAGCAAGGGTTAAGACTTGCTAACCCAAGCCAAAGTCAACAATCTCATCCTCACCCTCACCCTCAAGCATTTATGGCTCTTACACAAGCATTAAAAGCTCTTACAAAGCATTTATGAACATTTATGAAGCCCTTATCTCTTGAGCCTCCTTTGTTGACTATTCATCTTGCCTTTCCCTCCATCCAATCACCTTGTGACATGTGTCACCTCTTAATTGGCTCCAAACTAGCACATTCCATGTGCTTCCTTTTAGGACATCCTAGCCCTCCATAAGCTTTTTCCAATCCTTGCATCTTGGCCATTCATCCCTCTACCCCTTAGCCTATAAATGAAACCCTCTCCCTTCACAAATAGAATCCACTTTTATGCAAACTTACCATGCTCCACTGACCACTCCATCATAGCCATTTTCCACCATTGTCATGCTAAAATACATCCACCTCCATTGTTGAAACATTCACCCGTATACACAATTGATAAAAACCCCCACCTATTGGAAGCTTGAGCACACCATGAGCATACATCACTTACCCATCAGGGACATAGCTTCGTCATCATAGGTTATGCCCAAGGAGCTTACCATTCTTGGTTTTCCTTCCTTTTAGTGATAACCCTGTCCTATCATAAGTGTTAACTGTTTAGTTCTGTAAATACTTACATTAAAAGTTAGTATTCAATATGGCACTACTAGATTAGGTAATACACTTCCAACCACTGTTGCCCTGTGTTTTTGCCCCAGCCCTGCCTTCTTAACACCATACCAATAATAATTGCCTAATTCTCTTCCCCACAATGATTTTATTTCGTTGCTTGGAAGTTTAAGGAATAATACATTTTTTACAAGTTTTGTTTTATGAACACATATAGATGTAATTTTTAAATAAACAAAATACTTCTACATTTCTATTAAAAATCAATTATAGAACTTTTATTTATATGTCAAAATTAAAAACATCAAAACTCATCATTAGTGATTTAATAATAAAACAATTCTTTCTATCTATCTTTCATAACAATTTAAATAGCAACTTCTATATTTCATTAAACCAATCAAATGAAGCATCTATATTTCATTTCGAACGTCAAGATTAACTTACTAAATGTAACGAACAATATGAAATTCTACGTGATGTGTGTGTGGTGGCATGTCATCCGATGCATCCCCTTCTGGGAGGCTAGCCCTCTCTACCTCAAGCACACTCTCGTCGTGACGATCCCTGCATCCACTCGGACACTTGCAACCAACAATGAGTCAATATTCATCATAATCAATATATTACATCATCATTATTAAGAAATACATACATTATCATAATCATATTTCTATTAAATCACGACATTTAAGAGCACATCTTATGGCATCATCATCAAAACATAATAAATCATACATTTCAATATTAAAATAACTCATCTAATTTTGGTATAATCTAAGATGTTAACTTTCATTGATCTTAAATTAAAATTAAACCATCTTTGACCAAGTCACCATTTGACTATGTGCCACATAAGCAAGAAAAGAAATTCTAGGGCAAGACGTGACAAAAAACTACACTAATTAAGTCTTAGTTTATTTAGTTTTTTAAAGGATTTTCTAACATAGAGAAAGTTCTAAATGATGAATAATGAGTTGGAATTAGAATATATATAAAAAATTGATTTAATATTCTAAATGTTAAGGGTTAAATTTTAATTTTAAATCATTCAAGGTCATCCCAATTCCATTCTAGTTCTTGTTAGATTAATTGTTGAACTTGCTAATATTGTTCCAACTTTTGATACGTCCACTATATTGAAATGAGGTTATATAAATGACTTCTAGAGTATGCAATTCTGATGTATCTTATATTCTTAAGAGTAAATTGATTAAAGTCTTACTTGTCTAAATATTATTGACAATAGACATTAGTTATTTTGCAAACTATGATAGTATGAAGAGGCCAAAAAACTTTAAATCCAATCCCTTGAATAAGTCGTCTCAATTTCCTTTCATTTGTCTTACAATACATTGATGAAATGAATTATTCAATTTCCTACCTAGATAAAGATTGTATTCAGCTAACATAATCCTCCTATATGATGATTCATTATCTTCGTGTTCTTTTTAAAGGCTTTGGCCGGGCAATTCCAGTAGACTAGTTTCCAGAATCAAGTTATTATGCCACCCTTCTATTTCTTTTTCCCTAACATATTTTTCCATCCAATTACTACTAAAAGTTGGTTGAACATGAAAAAAAACCATCAAGAAATCAAGGTTTCTCTTAACTATCGGGAACCATTTGATTAGCCTGTCTGAATCAAAGGAGGATATGATGGGATAAATTGGGATCAACTATCTTTTGTCAATCGATATGTCATAATGACAAGGTCAACAAATATATATGTCATTTATGATACTAGCCATTGCTTTATCTAGATTACCTATGTAATCATGTTTAAATAGTCATTTTCACAATGTTGAAATGATGGTTTTTTCTCCTTCCACTAAGCAAGCCATTTCCACAAACATTGTCGAAATGTCACTCAAAGCTCTATACCAATTGGTGTAGTTCACAATTCTTTCCCTGGAATTCTATAAACGACCCTTTGGATTAGATAATAGGTATCCTACAAAATTAATGATAAATGCAATTTAGAAATAGGTTCATCAAATGCAATTTGAGATGAGGGGCCCTTGAGTTTAATGATCGAATTCATCTTGAGGACCCTTTTAAGAAAATAATTTGAACCAATTAGATTTAAATAGATCCACTGACAACGTGTATATGTTGAATACAAAAGGCAAGGAGAACATGAAAAGTCAACTTTCATTCAACTAAATCACATCTTTAGGGATATGAATCGTTAACGCTTTGTCTACCCTATTTGGAAGATTTATCTTTAAGTATTAAATTATTTTACATTCCATATGGACATACCACTCACATAAATTGTCTTTGGATATAAGATATTTTACTACAAACCCTGGAAAAGTTTCTTCCTAAGATAATATCGAAGAAATGTTTCCCTACTTATTTGATAGGGTTACTAATTCTATACTTCTTTATCTATTTGGTTACTTGAAGATACAGAAATATGAACATTTTAAATGCAGAGATTTGGCTATCTAACCCTTCTCATCTAAGGTACTTTAAAATTTATGTAAATTCTAGTTTGCTTATATCATAAGGTATTCATGAGATGTTAATACTTCGTCAATCTTATTATTGAAAAGATGATGTCGCTTTATTGTTATAGATACATTATATTCGTCTTTTCCTTTTTAATATTGTTATGTTTACTCATTGCTAAGTATGTTCTCTAGCTAATACATTATGATTTTTGAATTAATCTAGGCTCCTCTACCTGAGCAATTGTGTGGTTATAATAGATTTTTCAACATTTCATTTCAAGTTATCTTGAATGTAACCTGATTTTCTAATTAGAGGATTAATATGAAATTTAATTATAGTTGAAAATTATGCCCACATGATGAGATAATCATAAATAAAGCCTTACATTTTCATTGATAATTAGTCAGTATTAAAAGCTTACATACAAAAAGCCTTGAAATATAGTAGTTTTTCTGCTTTAACCCGTAACAAAAAAAAGGAAAACATATCTAAGGTCGCACCCTCTTCTGTTTCTATTTACATAACTAAAGATTCAAAGAACCAACAAAATTATTTCACAGAGCTACGAAGGGCCTAATCCCCGATCAGTACTAGAAGACATATACCTATATAAGTCCTTACCTAATTTTCATGACAAAGCAAAAGGGATTGACATCCTTGCACACTATAAACAACAAAATATCTACAAATACCAATCTCTAAACAAACACTAATTGAACAAGAGATGTCGCAAATTCCTTAGAGATCCTCCTTCATATAAATCATAATATAATCTTCATCTTTTTTACGTTAAATTCCATCAACCCGTGGATCGTTTTCTATTTGTTTGACCTGTTGAGGTTCAGGAGAGAGAATTCCAACTTGCTCAAGTTTGAGAAGTTTGCCTCTAGTTCTACACAGAAATTGAATGCTCTAAGGTAATTCAGGAGTCAGTTCTGATCTTGATATACGATAATATTCCTCCCTCTCGATAGGAAATTAATATTGGCTTACCTATTGGGCCAAGCTTCATTGAAGTGTTAGAAGTTACTAATCTGAAGGATTGGACACCTAAGGACCTTAGCATGGAGCAAACTACCTAGCAAGTGCGACATGTAATCTTCCACATAGGGCATTCCCAAATTCCTACTAATACTTAATATTGCTTTCTCTAAGCCTTCTAGCCATGTCTCATCAAACAAATTGTTATAGGGATAGATAATGTCACAATGACTTATCTGAGCTCTAGCCATGCAAGCAATTACGATGCCTATAACCAAACTATTGGTGCGATGGGTACAATCATAATTGAAGACTTTTTCACCTAAGGCCCTACTCACAGCCACCCTAGTGATGTCTTCTACAAGATTAAGCAACCTATTCCATCTTTTAGACCTGATAGAGCCCCTAAATGCCATCGTTCTGTCCTCAAAGGCATGGAATAACGATGACGCTCTCCATACTAGTTAACTATTAAACACACCTATAAATGACAGCAAAGCCCAGGAAAAGCATAGGTGTCACTTTCACAAAAATCAAGAATTAAAAAGCAACCACCACTAGGCCTAGAAACTTCTAGAAGTCTTAATTAAAAATAACACTTAGACGCTAGGATTTAATATGGAAATCCAATTTGGGAAAAATTGCCCAAGTAACATGCTACCAATTTTTCACTCTTCTGAAATGAGGTCAATTAAGAGCCAGCCATGTTAGAGGCTATACAACACACTGTTAAATGTGACCTTGTTAAAGGATTCAATCACCCTGTTAGGAGTGGCCTTGTAAGAGGACTTTGGAACATTCCATTAGAATGTCACCTTGATAAGGGGAAATACAAAATGATTGTTACGTCAATCTTGATTAAAGGATTTTGGACTAATACAATGGTTAGAATGTAATAGTAGGTTTGATTTGTAAAGTACAACTTACTTTGCAAATTCAAATTTCCATTAACTCATATGTTGGTTCATTGATTGGCCTTCATTGACATCTCCATCACTGATCTACTTGGCATCTCCTCAAGCAATCACTCTTCACCAACTCTTCACACTTCACCTATGTTGTTCTCCTCTTCACAACTTCTCCTTAAGATCATCAATCAAAAATGAACCAACCTTTAAAAAATGCATTCCTTGTACCTCTTTAAATAAGTAAATTTCAATCTTTTTTCGCTTAAACATTGTTGTTGATCTTAGGGATAGATCAGATTCATCGAATCTTCCATCCTTTTTGTTCTCCTTCTTCTAGAAACTTCTGATCAAATCCGTGCCTTTGATTGTCTAACAAACTCTCCTCGTGCATTAAATATGCCAACTCGTCAATCCTTATCTTCCTTGCATTTTGACTAATTCAAAATTCCATCTGTGTCAGCCTCAAAATCAAATATTTCCCAAACTGTAACTTTTGAAATCACTCGGCAATCACTATGTAGTTCGGCAATCACTATACTTTCTAACTTGGCAACAACATGCTCGCTTGACCATTACTACGCTCGATCACTACAACATTCCTTCATACATTTTCTCAACAATAACTAACACTAGGCTTGAACTATTTTGTTCGACTTCTACTTAAGTTCCTTAATCTTTTGCTTCAGCTCCTTCATTGACCATGCAATACTAATACTCAGTCAAGCTTATCCTTTTGAATTGATACAACTCTTAGCTTCATCCAATTGTCTTATTCACTTCATATATTGATTGAACAACACATTATCTTGTCAAGCACTAACTTATCAAGTGCCCATTGTGTTTCCATGATACTAAACACGTCTCAACTCAACCTTTCACTAATTCATCTTATGATCTCTTCTTTTCAAATCCTCTTCATCAATCAAATGATATGGCACTCTACACCATTAGTAAAATGTCTCTCCAGTAGGTTTGACACTATCTTACCAATAGGTTTGACATCAATAACAACATAACAATTGCTCTAATTGTAGTTTCCAACAAGAGCAAGTCCATATGCTTACACATAAGAAAGAGTTTGAACATGCGCGGGTAGTGTATATTCAAGGGAGAGAAATTGGAGAGAAACTAATGTAGAGAAGAGTATGAAATTAGAGTGTCATCTTAGAGCTAGTAATCTAAAGGCAAGAAGTGTCGCAACTAAGTTGGAAAGAGATTAAAAGATAATGATGTATTTTGGATACTACTGATAGAACTATTAGTTTTTTTGTGTGTTAATTGTTTTCACCATCACATGTTGCCATCAGTTCCAACGGGGGAGATTATTGGCAAGTTGGATGCGTTGTCATTAATGTCAACATGTTTATCATTTGATGTTAATATGTGTATCATGAAGTTTGGACATCCATCCATACATATTACATGTCTATCATACAGGATAAATGTTTTGTTGTGCAATTGTACCCAATACGAGGGAATTTTTTGATAAGTTGTGCAGCAATGTTAAAGAAGATGACAAGTTGCACACCTCATAGGTTGATGCAAAATTATATGCCTGATGAGTTGGCAATTTGCATTGATCAAGGTGACCATGTACAATGAATTGGAAGGTCTTTATGTTATAAGTTGGCATGCTAGGTTTATAAGAGATCAGTATAACTTTTTAGGGTTATGATTATGATCTCGAGGTGATTAAGATAGATCTAAGATATGTTTGGAGAGCACACAGAGACTCTGATGACTAATTTTGGCATTACAAGTTAGATGTCTGAATATTATGTTTTGCTAGTCTTACTCTTGATAATTATGATAATTTAAGGTTTGGAACAATGTGTTGCAAAAAGGAGTTTTGATGCAGATGTCAAGTGCTTGTTTTAGAGTTTACTTTCCAAATCTATTGGATGCTGAATTATTTGTCTATATGAGGCAAAATGCAGCAAGAGATCTAGTTGTACTTCAATCGAACTGAACCAAACATAGAGCGATGTTATTACACCTCATTTATATAATAGATGGGAGTTTATATTATGAATGTAAGAAAAACTTCCTTAGGGCAAGTGCCAAAGACTAGATTGAGTAGTGAACTCTACGCAATGCACTTGAATGCAAATTTACATTTATTTTATTGTAATAAGTTGTTATACTACTAACAAGGTATTAAAATTATTTTGGGTATCAACCTCGTCGTGATTGTCACCGTGTTTGGGTTGCATGCATTGGTTGATGTTTGATGTTTACTAATTCATGATACTATCTGCAAATCAGTAACAAGGTTTAAAATGAACAGGGGTTTCACACGTTAAGGGTTATTAAGAGATTTAAAGTTTGTGTTTTGAGAGCAACTAATTCACCCCTGCTCCTCGCCCCCTCTCGATTGCTTGTTGCTATTTCCAACAACCTCTCCTTACTTTCAATCTATTTGGAAGGCTTGCCAAAATATAAACATCATCTTTTAAGTTGGAAAAAGCTCCTTTACAACATGCTTTCGGCTTCACTACTTCCATTTGCTGGAATGGACATATATTGTATCACAAGCAACCTTTGGCCTATTTTTCCAAGACAGAGATACTTTCCATATAAAAAGCATCAATAAAGTTGGAGATCTTTGAGATTTTAGCACGATGAAATGGTGTGCATGGCATCTTATTACATGACAATTTCATTTGAACAACAAATACAAATCATCTATAATATTTGTGGAATCTTTGGTATGACTGGAATTATCTCTTTGTACACTTTTTTTTGCAACTTTTTCGAAGATTGGTGTTAGTTATTTTCTTATCCTCTCATATTTCTCAGAACGAAGGCTTTGCTTTTGTCAGAAGTCTCATGAAGACCTTAGAGATGTGTCTGGATCTCGACAGTTGTCTTGCCGAATAGAATATGAGAAAGTTGATCATCAGCCACGGATAATTTGAGAAGCATCACTACCTCTCGATTATTCAGATCCAATGTATCTTGATCAGGACGTAGAGAAGTCGAACACTTTGTAACACCCAAAACAAGTTGATTGGTGTTCCAATATTCAAAAATTGCGATGATGCGTTGCTTCTAGGTGCCATAATTGCGACCATTGAATTTGGAGTTATGCTCGAACAAAATATTTGTCAGAGATGTCATGGCACGTTTTTCAATGAAAAACTATGAAAAATTGTGAAGGCATGTTCTTCGAGGCAAAAATACGAAAGACTCAAAAGAATCAGAAAGTGACCCAAAAGAGAGCTTGGAAAACCCATAAGGGATATGTTGTCGATTTATGGATCAATTGGCTCAAAAATCGAGGCACCCAGAAAAAACGAAAGACAACCTAATTGAGCTCTTGAAAAACCCGCCAAGAATTTGAAATCCAAAAAAAACAATTTGAACCCAAAAATTAGGGTTTTGAGCAAAAAAGCAAGTCAACGACCATAGAGGTCAAAAACAATAGAATAAATGGCGATTTGAGACAAAACTTTCGGATTTTTGTTTCAAAGTTCGACTAGAGGCTGAGACGAAACTGAAGAGTGCTTAATATGTGGGGATTTAACCCCACAAACGAATATAAATACAAGTTTGCAATTGTGAAAGCCGTCAGCAAAATAACGCCACAAAAAAATGACCCTCGAGTTGGTTATTGCTATGGTTTTTGAATGCTAGGAGCTAAGAAATCGCCCCCTACAGAGATGCGATTTAATCATGATTTTTTCCATGCAATATCGTCTACAAATCACAATTTTCAATCCTCAACCCCTAGCTCGAGATTGTATTACTCTGATTCGAATTTCTCTAGGCAAAAAACCCTAGGTGGGTTTTAGAGAAATTGACTGAAAAAATTTTGAAAAAAATTAATCAAATAATTTCAAAGAAGAAATTATAAAAAATTTCAAAAAAATTTAAGTATTAACTCTGATACCATATTACAAAAGTAATTGGTAAATACTTGCTTAATATTAACAGAGACCAAAAGGTCAATTTATACAAAAGAATGAGACGATGTTTCCTTAGGAAATGCTCGTAAAGAATCGAAACATTCTATTCTAGAGAAAGCAAAAAACGAAAGCAAACTAAAGCTTATTAGATATTTACAATAGATAACCGTTAACTAATAATAGACAACTTATCTATTATTTTGATAATCTCACCTAAACATCAATTACAATTGCAAATTCAATACAAAAAATTTGGCCAAATTTTCTTCTCAAATTTAAAAAACAAAAATGAATGTTGAAGCCCAATTAATGGTCTTGAAGATATTACATTGCAAGTTGTCTATTTGCCAAAAACTAGAAGACATAAGATTTTACTTTTTTTGAGATGTTAGTTTGTCAAACTATGTAACTCTCTTTTTCATTGTACTTGTCAGTCATGTTTTTATCATAATCGTAAGCGAGAAGATCTAGGCTCCACAATAATGTTATTATAGATGGGGTTTGATAGACTATCTTATTACATTTATAGACAATCCTTTGTAAAGCAGCAGTTTTTAATAACTATGAAGAGCATCAGGAATTTGCGGACACAAAACTTTGACATTTTTTATTATCTTAAATTTCTCCTCTCTCTACTGCAGGCAGACTCCAAGAAAGAAAAACTTCAAAATTAATCTTCAAATTTAACGCCTCAAATATAAGCAGATCAGTTGCTCAGAAATGAGAAGATTCGTGTAGACCATAAATTAAAGCTTCTCTTACAAAAATGACTATCCTAGTCTATTTATTCATGGATCTGGTCATTTCTCTATTGTTCATTAAGTATTGTTCATTACGTCTAGTTATTCATGCATCTGGTTTCGAATGTATTTACTGTATATATGGGTCTGCTGTTATTTTGTAAACTGGTCAGGTTTCAATTTTTTGGAGGTTGTTGCTGCAATCTGCTTAACGTCACCAACATATTGTTCTAGGCGATTTGTTATCTCTTGAGTGTCTTATTCTAAATTTTTTATTGTATCAATTTCAATTTAAAAGAAAAAATAATGATATTCCTGCAATAGTCATAGGAGCTTCTAATCCTTTAAGTTTGGTGCGCATCAATTTGTGTGGACCCATATCATTTAATCATAATCATGTCAATTACTGTCTACGTTTGTGGACTATCATTTCAAAAATTACAGGTCTATTGCAGAACTCACAAAGATAAGTTATTGACAAATTTAAAACATTCCTAAGCCTTTGGGAAAGGGTGATCTGATTACTCCCTCAAAGCCATCTGCTCGAATCAAGGAGAAAATTTCCCAGTAAGGAATGTAAAAACACTTTCAACAACGTATAAATGTGAAAATGGTAAAATGTATATTAAAGAACGCAGATGTGGCTCCTGTGGTTATATAATTGTGTATTTGTTGAATCGGACGCCAACCAAATTTTTAGAAAATATAACTTCTAAAGGATGGGCTACGCAAATTTCACATCTACGAGTGTTTGGAAGTAAAACATTCGTGCACATTACCGACATGTAAAGGAGAAAAAAAAGGATAAAAAGCTTGAAATATATGTCTTAAATAAGGTTTTGAGTTTAAAAGATATCCTCTTTTAGACCTAGCTAAAAGGTTGGTGTACATCAATAGAACTATTATTGTGCATGATCTCTGATAGAAATATTGATAGAGATATAATTCCGACTTCCCTTTCTTTTATGCAGAAGTTCAGATCTCCAGATTTGTCTTCAATGAATCAAGTGCTGATGATGTATTTGGAAATCTGCAGGTGGTACAATCTTGGGGACTGCAAGTATGTTCGGTGATTGATATTGCATTGTCCACCAAAGTGCATATTATATTTATATTCTACCAAAAGACATGGCCCCATAGGGGCATGACCCTACATAGTCATGACTAATCAAAACTGTCTTAAACACCGACAGTAACTAATGTGCCTCTTCATTAACATGCCCGATACCATAAGCAAGCTCAGCAACTATGCACAGCAAGTTATATGTAAGATAAATATGCACAGCCCGATAATTAGTAATCATCCATATGAAAGCCTGATACTTGGAATATCGGCAGTGATACTAAACCCAATCCCTAACCAGTATGTTGAACTATAGCAGATTTCTTCAACCCGATATGAATTGGTAGAAATATATATAATCAAAGAGTTTGATCTTAAAGATTACATCTCATATTTTATCCGACAGAAGCTATAAAACATTAACAAGAACTGTTTTTTTAATTAAAAAAAGAATAATAGAAAAACTTTTCATCGTCGCTTTCTATAGCCACCAAACACCTACTAAAATTACTAACTTGAAGATTAAACTATATGATATAGTGAGAATGCTGGAGAACCTGGTATGCAGATATGTGGAAAAAAAATTGGAGTTTAGGTGTTTATGAATATATATATATATAAAAGAATTGAATGTCTTCATCATTATTGATGCCAAATGTCAAAGATAATTATTAGATATTAATTTATAGGTCAGATATATTCAAATAAACTATAAGTCATATCATATATGTCTATGTTCACTATTTAAGATTTGATGGAAAAACAATCTTATTAGCACATATTTTCAAATGCATCATAACCTTGCTCGACAGAGGAACTAAGCCTTTATCTCTACCTCAGTTCTCAACTCCTGTAGAAGAGATTCCTAAATGGTGTTGTACTACAACAAAGGATGTAAAGAAAGATGCAATTTTTTAATAAATCTACCTATGGGCCAAAGACTCGCAGAAAGTCTCCTGAGGAAGTAAAACTTATCAGAATTGTAATTTACTATTATTACTCCCCCTAGGAGTCCTCATGATTATTATTTCACTCAATCATGCTATTATGAGTTACGGACGAATGACATATACACATGCTAAAATTAAGGTACCACAAAGTTGAGCGGTTTGCGCAGACTAGAACCAAGCTCAAACGTAGCCTTATTTTGTGAAGCATATTAAACACTTTTAAATCCTATCATTTGGCAGAAGAATTCCTCAAAATGTTGGTTAGCAATACTGCAAACTTCTATCCTCGTTATTAAAGTCCTTCCACATTTCTACATAGATTCTATATATACCAGTTGAAGGTGGTTCCAAATAAATTGTGCAAAATGTATAACAGTTGAATTCACAAATATATATACCAGTTAAATATCTCTGACACAAAGTGATTCACAAACAGGGGGAAGGACGGGGACAAGGACAGAAGGATGTCAAGGGGCACATTTAGCGGACAGCAATCTGAGGAACATTTGTTGGAACAGAAAAAGGACAGAAGTATAATAGTAACAATATAACACTACACTGTTAAAATGATGCCAACCATATTCCCAAAAACATTGTTTGCTTGCATTTCTCACACAATACCACAGGACCATAACCAGTGCACCTTCAATCTCTTCTCCATCTGATTACTAACTGATACCATACTGAGAATATTTAAGCTTTGGACTTTGAAGTTACTGTTTAAACAATAAAATCAGAAATGGGGTTAGTGTTAACTTTTATACATTTATACTAGTTATGAATCCAAGTAATAATATATGTATTTCTCTCAAATTACTGCAACTGCTGATATATACACAGTATATATATATATATATAGAGAGAGAGAGAAAGAGTGTGCAATTACTGCCCCAGATGAGATATATGTGTGTGTGTGTTTGTGTGTGTGTTATACTATTGTCAAGGTTGTCACTGCTGTCATGATAC
Organism: Cupressus sempervirens; assembly: GCA_028749045.1. Taxonomy (NCBI): domain Eukaryota; kingdom Viridiplantae; phylum Streptophyta; class Pinopsida; order Cupressales; family Cupressaceae; genus Cupressus; species Cupressus sempervirens. Next base: position 936,316,340 of record CM053785.1, on the reverse strand, counting down.
ATTTATTGTTGCAATTAATATGTTGTTAAGGGTCCTTTGACTCCTTTTTAATGTTATATTTGTCATCAGGGCCATCTGGCCATCCCTGAGATGATCAGGAACGTCTCAGACATTTCCTGCTGTCTTAGGGGCAACAAATGTCCCCAAAACATTTCCAATTTCTGCAACCCATTGCAGAAACTCTTCAGAGATTTGAATTTTTTGGGCAACGCCAGGGGCATACCCCACCATCTCACCATACTACTGGGCACATGGATGAGGGTTTGAGGACCACGGACACATCACTATGTAACACAGATGACAAAAATATAGATCTTTACATATCATGCAAATGGTGATTTTTCAAAGAAAGAAATTTTGATGAAGAAAATTACAGCGTCCAATTAGATATTTCATGTAAGCTTTGCGCCAAATGGCATCTATATGAACTTAGAGTTTTTATAATGTACCTTGCAATTATTGACTGACCCTATTAGATCCTAAACAAAGATATGCTTTAGCAGAATAGAAGATGTCATTTTCTATAAGGCCATCTTTCAGATAAAAGCCTCTTGAATTGTCTCTGCTCCACCTGAAGCACAAATAGGAGTTCACCTTGGTGGAACAGAGTATTTTTTACAGTTTGATTTCTAGGAGTCATATGTTTGAAGCAGTAATGGTGGTCTCACCATGGAACCCTGCAGTAAATATTATTTTAATAGAAAGTGTATCATGTTGCCTTCACTATTTTAAGAGCATTCTTAAATTTGTGTAAAAATGGAAAATATTAAGTTAAAATGGAGTCAGAATAGGAGAGAGATCTCCTATGTATATAAAACTTGTGAACTTTAAACGCACTCGACTTAATCTTGCTTGAGAGGACAAGAGTTGCATCTGGAAGAGCCTCGTGGGAATTCAGATTCAAATGTGCTGGTGGATGTGACACTAAAAATTATAGAAGGTTACCTCAGGTGTATGTGAATTGGCCAGTTTGAGATTAAGGAACCTTCTCTATTAAATCAAAGATCAGGAGTATGAAGTTTATCAATACATAAGTGAACAGCAATTCCCCGGTAGGTCTCCAAGAAAAGGTCTTATACACTAAATAGATTTCTCATTCGATGGAAATTGATGTCTCATTTGATGTTTGATCAAACAAAATAATAACTACTTTCATCTTTGATATTGAGATGCATTATAAAAGAATAGGGAGAGAGAGGCTGTAGACATAAGCTGAATGTCCATCTCGAAACAGAGGAGGTACAAAACTGGAAATATTTAACACTTACAAAGCAATTTACAAAAATCTTGTAGTTAACCCAAATTTCGCCTAAATTATAGCAGAAAGCCATTTGAAAAGCACAAGCACATGCTTAGGCGATAGTAGATACAATGAATATATTGTACAAGATAGGTATTACACTAGACTTAACGGGATTTGGCCCATTACGTGACTCTATCTAGGATGATGCTTTACAATTGTGTTCCCCAGTATTAGATTCTCCACCTGTATACGCATTTCTGAGAACTTGCCGAAAAAGGCCTAGTTCAGATAGAAGAGAATCCAATTAATCCAATTACCAGACACATTCAAGTGATGTCTCATATGATCAGTGATCAAATAAAATAATAACTAGATTGGAAAATCAGGGGAAGTCCAAAGCTGAAAATAATCAACATTTACAAACCAATTTAAATTTCAACAACTCCTTGCCTCTTTTACATCTTGATCACTGAATGCGATCCAAAGTAGTGATGGAAAAACGAGACATGTAATCGAATCCAGAAGCAAGCAAATGTTAACTAAAACCTTGTGAAAATCTGATAAAAAGCAACTAAATGTTAACTAACACGTTGTGAAAATCTGATAGAATTAACTTACAAAGCGATTTACAAAAACTTGGAACGAATCCAAATCTGGCAGTCTTCGAAATCACAGCAGAAGCAATTTGCAAGGCACGAGCACATTCCTATGCCTGGGCAATACAATAAATTTATAGTATAATTTAAGCTTTGCACCAGGCTAACAGCCCTTGGCCCATTACATAACTCTACCCAGAATAACGCTTTACAACTGTACCGTTTTTTGGCTCCCAGCGTCAGATACCTCACCTGTGGATGCTTCCTAAGTATTTGCCTATAAACCCTAATCCACATAGAAGAGAATCTAATTAATGATTTCAAATGAAACCCTAACCTGACCTGATGCCCTAATCAGGGAGTGCCACCGTTCACCCGAACAACCTGTGCATTGATCCACTCTCCTTCATCACTGACCAGGAATGCAACGACGGGCGCCACGTCACCAACCTCACCCAGGCGTTCCAAGGGAACCTCCTTAGCAATGCGTTCAATCAGAGCGTCGCTCTTTCCTGCAAAGAACATTTCTGTGGCCACTGGCCCAGGGGCCACGCAATTTGCAGTTATCTTGGTGCCCCTTAATTCCCTCGCCAATATTGTGGTCATTGTCTCCACGGCAGCCTTGCTGGCCGCGTACGCCCCATATCCAACCCTAAGCGACCCTACAACGGAGCTGCTCAAATTTATTATGCGACCCCCGCCATTTTTTACCAGTCTGTTGGCGGCTTCTCTCGAGCAGAGAAACGCTCCTTTGCAGTTGACATTGAAGGTCGACTCCCATGATTCTTCGGGGGTTTCCGCCAGGGGAGGGTATTTTGGGTCGAGAACACCCGAGCAGTTGACCAGAACGTGCACTGCGCCGAATGCTTCCTCCGCCACATCAAAGAGTTTGGCTACTTCGACCGCCTTGGAAACATCGGCCTTGCAGGTCACGGCTCTCACTTTTTCATGGCCCTTGTTAATTGTTAGGGCAACTGCCTCTGCTTTCTCTGCATTTCCAGCGTAATTGATCAACAGTTTTGCCCCCTTGCGCGCCAAGTGTAGGGCGATTTCTCTGCCAATTCCTCGCGACGCGCCTGTCACTATAGCCACGCGATCCTCCAGACTACTCTTCTCGGCCATCTCCCTGTACAAGGTCTCCCTCTCCTTCTCAAGGGAATCTGTAATGTTTTTCCTTGTTTATATTATTAGTCCCTGCCTACTAATGTTTTTGTTGTTTACCTCCCCCTAATTTGTGCAACCCAAATAAATATTAGGATCTAAAGTTCAACAAACTTTATATTTTTAAATTAATTTATATTAATTTATTACCTTTTTCTAATTGGTCCATTGCATTTTTTGTGGGGTTTATTTTATTTTTCCACTTCAAAAAATACAATATTTTCTAAATTCATTAATTACAACTTTATCTTTTCCATATTTGTCACAAGTTCATTATTAATTACAACTTTATCTTTTGCATATTTGTCACAAGTTCATTAGATTTATAAAATAATTATAACTTTATCTTTCGCATATTTGTCACAAGTTTATTAGATTTCTAAAAAAATCATGTTTTTATCTTTCACAACAAAAATAATGTCTCATCAATATTAATATCAAAATTTTAGTTTTCAAAATAATTTTTAAAAATGTTAATATATTTTAAATTATTTTAAAATTTAGTTTTATATAAATCAATAATTATTAAATTTATTTTTTTATTAAAATATATTATTGCTATTAAGAGTTGTATTGATTTATATATATAGACTTTAGAATATATTAATTAAAAAAATAAAAACAATTAATTTCTAAATTTAACTTATGTAATAAAATTCTAAAAAATTTAAATTTCTTGCTTAAAAATCTATGAATTCAAATCTCATGATTTTACAATGCATTACATTAAGTTGTATATTTTTAGACAATGGCTAGTCCCACATTATTTTATAAAACTAAAATTTAAAATATTAATCAAAAATCTAAATTAAATTTGCTAAAATTTATAACTTCTCTTTTCAAAACCATAATTTTAAATATTACATCCAATTTGTTTCCCTAGAGGCAGGGAGTCTAGCTCTCAAAAAGTTCTTGTTGAAAGTAGGAATTTGTAACGTTTATTGAGCAGGATAAGTTCAAATATTTCATCTTGCTATGGATCACTGTGTGATTTGAAAAGTTGATCTCAAAAAATCTAACAGAATCAAGACTTCCAAAAAAATTCTTACATTTAGGATAAGTTAGGCAATAGCTTATGATAGAATAATAAATCTAGTAAAAATTCATTTTAATTATTTGATGAGAGAATCTCTAGGAAAAAATTTAAGTTGAACTACTTCTATTAAGGATTCATTATCAAGAACTAAGGTCTAAGAAATATATGTTCTATGAATTTAATATCTTACAATATCAAAAATCATGTTTCAACACATGGTTCTTGAATGCCAGTGTAACAATGATATCTATCAATATTCCTAATCTAGGAAGAGTATGAGAAGAACCCAAGAAAACGAATTCATTTACTAATAAGTATAGACATAAAGAACACAAAATAAATCAATATATCCCAAGTGAAAGAAAAAAAATTTAAAAATTGGTAACATTTAAAGATCCAAACATGCATGTGTTCCAAACAATAGAACTTGATTGAGAAGTATTATATCAAAATTTCAAATAAAATATATTTTTAGTAGTTATTAGTTCCTGCCAAGGCAGGAATACTTATGCATTCATGTCAATCCAAATATAACATTAACACTAACCAATCAAATCCAAGAATTTAAAAGATTATATGAGATTTCAAATGTTTATATCTTTTTCTGATTTTTTATTATTTTATAAATCACATTTTTCATCCATTCTATTGGTCCATACTATTTTTGGTGGGGAAGAAAATTAATTTTCTTCAACAAAAAATACAACTATTTTCTAACAACCTCATCTTGCATTAATGAATGTATTAATTATAACTTTATCTTTTCCACATTTGTGACAAGTTGATAAGATTTTATTTTTTCAATCATTTTATCTTCCACTTCACACCACATGTCTAATCAATATTAATTATCACAATCTATTAAATATTTTTTATTTCTTATTTTAAATATATTTATTATTAGTTTTAAATTGATGTTTATTTTTTACTATTTGATATAACTTGTTCCTAAAACTTCATGTAATGCATAAATTCAAATTATACTTATAT
>CM053785.1:936146314-936306314 GCA_028749045.1 Cupressus sempervirens | reverse complement strand
CGTTGAGAATGCAGAATTCCAAGGCGTTGAGGTCGTTGAATACTACTCCCAGACTCACATAAGCGTTGAACATCTTGATGTACTTGACTACCCACTCCATGTTCTCTGGTACCCTAATTCCACGCCAACCCAGAAGGAAATTGACACTTGCTTCCATTCGTGGCCAAGCCCTAAAAAAAACCAGATTATCCCTAACCCTAAAACACTATCGTCAAGGGGTCGTCCTTAACTCCTCCGCTCCCAAGGGGAGACCCATGTATTTCTCAGGGTACGAGATTTTGCCTTTGTCATCAATACTGAAAACTGCCTTCTCTAACCCTCGTCTCCATACAGGGTTAAAAATGTCTACACAGAGTCTAACAATCTCTTCTTTGTCAATCTTCGCCCTCATCATTACCCCAATTAATGATCCAATTATCGAACTGTTGGTTCTCCAAGTTGCCCTATAGTCAAACACATCCTCCCCTATCGCCCTACTCATGGTAAAATGCGTCATATCATCTGCATTTCTCAAGAGACGACTCCATCTCTCCGGTGTTGCCTTCCCGAGAAAGGCCATCGTCCTGTTCTCTGTCGTATGTAAGACATACACATTGGATTCCATCGTGACAACAGGCAAACACATAGAGGTGGTAATCAAAGACTGTCACTCTCAATCAGTAATCCCTCTCAACATACATTTCTATTTAACAAAGGAAAACCATCATGATTCGACCTCTCCTATGTGTCCTTTAATCAAAGGCTTCAATTTGGCGATGACCTCAGCCACTCACACTTAGCATTGAGTATTTGATCACATATTGCAGAGCCTTAACTTTATGAGCCAGGTGGCATATTTTGAACCCTCTCCATCCTAATCTTATAATCATAACCTATTAAGATATCTTCCAAGCATCTAAGTTAGTAGTAATAGCAATTAACAAGATCTTGAGCTGGAGGACAGCTGGAAAGCACGAAACAACTAGACTAAAGAGATGGTAAGTTAGGATAAAGATCAATTTGATTAATCTCTATACCTTAATGCTTTAGATAAGCCTTATGCGATTCATACTGAGTGTAGACTCTATACTAAATCAGTCTGTCATCATAGAATATGAAAAAGGTTCCAAAGGGGGAACAATTATGACAGGAATCGGGCTCCTCCGTAACTGCAAAAGGAACACTAATCTAGGAGACTTTGAATGGAAAAATCTCTGATTATTAGTATGAATATCAAAAAAAGCTACATACTAATATTATGTTATTAATATGGGTTACTTAAGAACTGATGATAAGGGTTTAAATAAAAAAACTTTCAAATATCTCTTTTTTCTTATCCTTCTTACTGTCAATTTCTTCTATATTTTATTATTAGATATTATATTTAAAAATATATAATTGATTATTTTCAAATATAAATATTGGATATATCTAAGAATACTAAATCTGTATATACAAATATATATATATATATATATATATATATATATATATATATATATATATATATATATATATATATATATATATATATATAGAGAGAGAGAGAGAGAGAGAGCTTATGCGTATGCCTACTTAAGTATTTATGCATTTATAAGAGTATATATATTTATAAAAGAGTAAAAGTATGAAAAAATAAGAAAAACTCTCTAGGAAACTACAGTGGGGGAGGAGGCTTAGAGTTGTATATCAAGAGCGATTCTCCATCAGCACCCCTATTGGCAAGTCCATCAGCCAACTTATTGCCCTCTCGGTAAATGTGTTTGATCAGGACATCCTCAAAATTTTCCAGTAGTAGCAACACTTCTTGGAGTTTAGAGTTCAAGGCCCAATTAGGAGTCTTTTTTATCCTAATAGCATTCAAGACTATTTGAGAGTCACCTTCTATGACAATTTTAGATAGACCTAAATTATGACAAAGTTGCAGACCTTTCTCCAATGCTTCAAATCCAACCATATTATTTGAAACTCGAGGAAGAGGAGATGCTAACTTTGCTATCCACTGACTATCTTCATCATTGATGATACAACCAACACCAGCTATACCAGGGTTCCCTCTTGTAGCACCATCAAAATTCAGTTTATGCCATCCTGGAGGAGGAGGAACCCATTTGCAATTGGCCCTTGCCTCCTTATTGTTGGCTGTATAAACTAGTGGAGGGTTAATCAGATTGGTCCATTGTTTCTTCATCATTCCATCCCAAAAGGAGAAAGAGCCTTCTTCATGAGAGGATTTCCTTAGGGAAGAATTCATAACTTCTGTAATAGATACTTCGAGTTTTATTAGAAAACTATCTAGATTTCTCTCTTTATTTTTGAAAATATGATGATTCCTTTCTTTCCATAGTTCCCAAACGACTATGGATGGGCAAATATTCCAAAGTTCGCTATATACCCCATGAACCAAATGTGTAGGCTAGGAACAAAGGAGCCCCTTAAGGGAATTCTGAAAAGGGGTTGACCACTTAAGTCTGTATTTAATCCATTCCCAGCAATTTTGAGCGAAAGGACAGTTTAGGAAGAGATGGTCTACATCTTCATTGCTCTATTTACACATGACACACCAGTTAGGGCCCATGATACCATATCTCACTAATACATTTGGCATCGATTTGCGACGGCCAAGTGTCAGAATTGCGACGCAAATGTGTCGCCACTGCGACGGCAGCAGACGTCGTTGTTTTTTAGTCACAAATTACGATGTCTATTCTTGGACATCGCAATTTCGACGCCTATCTGTCACAAGCTCAACATTCTATCCCATCATTGCTCTCGTTGCAATGGATGTGGTTCCTGTCACAATTTCGACGTCTTCACCACGCATTGCGACGGGGTGGCATCGACATCTGCCCACGGGTTCGCTGAGGTGGGAGTCTTTACAGTTCTTTCGTGGGCGTCGCACTTGCGACGTCCATGGAAACTTGCGACGATACTATCGACGTCGTTGACCGTCGCAATGTTTGCGATGTGTCACAATTGCGATGCAAAATCATCAATTGTGACAGCGTCGCTATGCACACGCCGCTTATTTCGTCGCAATGCGCGTGCTGACGTCGCAATTGCAACATCCATGGTTAGCAATATGGTGGGGCCGCTGTGGAGGCGACGCCAACTACCGTCGCCGCCACAGCGGCCCTGCCACAAGCATCATCTTCAGCTGCTAGCTCTAGCAATGTGTTCGCAGTCATGTTGAGCAGTTGTATTGCTCCTTCATCAAATGCGGTTTCCCATAGCTCCCCAGTGTGGTCTTGCAATTATAGGCGGACCATGTAGCTATAATTGCATTCCGTAAATTGCTTGTCACATTTTTTACCGTATCATTCTTCATTTGCATTTTCAGACAAATTTTTCTTGCATTGCTTTCCTGCCACTTGGTTGGGGCAAGTCGGGTAGGATAGCTTGTCTGTGTTGACCTGTATAATGGTTGCTTTCACAATGCACTTTATAGCACAAGTAGAATGCACAGTTTGATAATGTATGTCATGAATTGTCATTCTCAATACTGCAGGAGGTTGTGGGGCGTAGCTAATCGATGGCTCACCATTGTCCTTAACATTGTCATCGAACCATGACTTTAACTCCGCTGTCTCTGGAATTTGGAGATTGATCATCAGTTGTGTATTACCTATGGTGTTGAGTACTCTTCCATTGAACTCAGTAACACGGCCTCCCTTAACCACTAGAACTGTAGTGTCTTGCAAGTAGTAGCTTTTTCACTGCCCACTTGCTCGGCTACTGAGCCTCAAAGCGTCAGATCATGCCTATTCTCAATTCCTATGCCATTCCTATTCCCAATATTACATGCCTATTCTCAATTCCTATGCCCGCAACCAAACGGGCCCTAAGTTCATTGGATTAGTGTAGAATTAGTTTAAGGTTAAAATTATCTTCATAAACCCTACTCTTTTACACTTCGTTTCAGAAATCTTTGTAAGCGTTAAACCCACAAAATTTCAAAAAAAGAAAAAAGAAAAGGGAAATTCAAAAGTTGAATGATCAAATCTTGAATAACCATGTAAGTATCCTTGGAGGTTTTCAACAAATCATCCTACCATGATAGTCTATCCTGGACATTAAAAACACACACATTTGGAACCTTGGAGTTGTCTTTGTGATCACACAGTTCATCTGTTTAGAACATAAAGATTTTGATCAAGAGAGGATAAAGTACCCCTTGGTATTTTATTTTGTGTTGTCTGTCATAAAGCTCACACCAACAAGAAGCCTAGACACATGTCAGAATGGTTATTTAATCAAATTTATTACATTTGTTTCTGAGGCCATAAAAATCTTATCAGCTTTTAATATCTAGCATTTGTATGATGAATATTCACCATGTTGAATGATGAATATTCATAGTAATTATCTGGACAGATTGATCTGTGCCTACAATAAATAAATATTGACACATCTTCCCATAGTGGAGGTTTAAATACAACATGAAATAGCATAGGAAATTGATGCCAACAACAATTGGGAATACAGATGTGTGAACTGAAATATGTTGCCTAAAAAAATATTTTCTAGATGGAAAAAGGCTTCTTGGCTTTCATTACTGATTTCCTCAGCTATCAAAAAAGATAATGAAAACAAGAAAAGGTTATTGTCCTGCAAAAACTGTCATGATAGCCATTTCCAACCATCCACTACAAAAAACTTCTGGCAGCTACTGCTTGTTCAATTTTTTCTATAACCTCATTGACGGTCATCATTCCCAGTTCTCCACCATGCCTTGAACGAACAGTTAAAGTTTCACTCTCCACCTCCTTTGTGTTGGAGTCGAGGAAAGCCAACTCCGAAGATGCCCAAGATCACCTGCATGCGAGACCCTGTCAAAGAGAAGCCAAAGAGAGGAAGAGCATGGAGTAAGGGAAAAACCCTAAACGGACATGAGAGACAATATGTGCAAACACAATAAGAATATGTATTTACAATATGCACAATGCCTTATGTTATTACAATGAGAAGAGCCCGCTTATAAAGAGCTCATGGAAGCTTGTAGAACAAGCTGGAAGGTGCTAGGAGATAAGTGTGACAACTAGAAGGGAACAAACTCCCATGTTGTCAACAACTAACCACTACATGCATTAAATACAAAATATTAAATAAATACATTAACCTAAGTAAGCTTAAGCAATAGAATAAATAATTAATAATTAATTATTTACTCTAACACCCCCCCTTAAGTGCAACTTAGGGAAATGCCTTAAGCTCACAAAACTAAGATGAATGCAGAATGGTCCCGGCATTGAGACCATTCTAGGTACCCAAGTACAATGCAAGAAGATGCAACCTCTGTAAACAGGGAAAGAGAGAAAACCACGTGGGAAAAACCCTCCCCCAAAAAGAGGTAAGAACCTAGTGAAGAACTGAAGAAGTCTCCAACTAGGGAAAATTATCCCCTAAAATAGGAACAAGAAGCGATCATGTAAAAGCAACATCACTGAAGCATGAAGAAGCCGCAAATCTGTCAAACTGCTGATTTGAAGAACCTCCATGGAAGAAGAAGGCACGAACCGAGCATGTCTATATGGTAGATGATCCATCTCACCGAAATGCATAGGTAGCCAACCACTGCAATCGCCTTGTATATAGGATCAACCACTAAATACATAGTTCACACTATCGAACCATCGAACCAAGGATGCATTAGAACAACAGCATAACCCCCCCTTAATGCATACGGGGTGTGATGACAGGCAACTGAGAAGGTGGGCCAAAGAGTCTCCTGCAAATGAACCAAGAATGAGGAGAGAGGAAAAGAGGTACAGACACCGATAAAGACACGGTCAAACTGACTCTGCATGGGGCTAATGTCGTGGAAGGGACACTCACTTGACAAAGGGAGAATGCCTAAAACAACAAAAAAATCATCCCCCCCATGGTGCTTTATGAAAATAGTACAAGTACAACTAACTCAAAACAACGTTCATGATCCTCGAAATGCAAAAGTGACACTTTATCTTAGTGCGAAACAAAAAAGTGCTTCAAAATGATAGCTACAATGATCAGAACTGAAAAAGAGCTGTGACAAAAGAAAGTAAAGCCAAAAACAAGAGAATCCATGCCAGGAAAATGATCCTTGGGCCTAAAACACTCAAAATATCTACCATATAGCAAAAATGCCAAAACTATGATAGAAAGAGCAGAGGCAAAAAACTAAAAAAAAGACTACATTTCTAAAAAGTTGAGAAAACCATCTTTCCAAAAATATAAAGTTTTTAAAAAACTGACATGGGACGCAAAAGATATGCATGTTGGATTCAAAAAGAGGACTTCAGACTTCAACAGAAAAAATGGGCAATAAAAAAGCATCAAAACCTAAAAATACCTGCACCAATGTCTGTGGTTGATCCTATATACAAGGCGATTGCAGTGGCTGGCTACCTATGCATTTCGGTGAGATGGACCATCTACCATAGAGACATGCTCGGTTCGTGCCTTCTTCTTCCATGGAGGTTCTTCAAATCAGCAGTTTGATAGATTTGCGGCTTCTTCATGCTTCAGTGATGTTGCTTTTACATGATCATTTCTTGTTCCTATTTTAGGGGACAATTTTCCCTAGTTGGAGACTTCTTCAGTTCTTCACTAGGTTCTTACCTCTTTTTGGGGGAGGGTTTTTCCCACGTGGTTTTCTCTCTTTCCCCATTTACAGAGGTTGCATCTTCTTGCATTGTACTTGGGTACCTAAAATGGCCTCAATGCCGGGACCCATTCTGCATTCATCTTAGTTTTGTGAGCTTAAGGCATTTCCCTAAGTTGCACTTAAGGGGGGGTGTTAGAGTAAATAATTAATTATTAACTATTTATTCTAACACTTTGGCCCCACAACAGCCATTAATGGTATCTTTTGTGTTTCTGAATTCCGAATTAGTTTGCTAAGACGCTCACCATATGATATTTCTGCTCTAATATTTTTTTTCCTCATCATTTCCACCACTTTTTGACAGTACGGTACCTGTTGAATTCCAATATTAATCATTCAACCTGAAATCCTTTTTAGGAAAAACAAAATATGAACATGCAATCAATCTACAGACCTGGGTGTCTGTTACAAGTAAAAGATGATCTTGTATTGGAGACAGCCACAAGGGAAAATCACCAGTGTAATTCTCTATTAATATGCCAAAGAAGCGTTCAAGAGATCCTAGGATAGCTCTGTGAATCATTATTGGCCTGTGCTTCTCTGAGTTTGAATGAACATAGAATAAATCAAATTGCTTAGGCAAATTAAAATCCACCTGCATACAGATGTCCATAGTATTATTTTGATTAGAAAAATCAAAGTCAACTCCCCAAGATTATACTAATTAAAATTCATGAGTATAGGCCAAATATGTTTACCTGAATTGTTGAGCATTGCCACTTTCTTCCAAGGGCATCTTCAATCTTAAGATCAATCTTTGGACCATAAAATGCACCTCCTCCTTCATCAACAGAATAATCTCAACCCTTGTCTTGAAGAGCGTCTTTCAAAGCAGAAGTCGCTTTCTCCCAAATATCATCACTACCCACTGCTTTCTCAGGCTTTGTTGATAAGTTGACTTCATAGCTCTTAAAACCAAATTGAGACAATATTACTTCTGTAAGATCTAGAACAGATCTTATTTCTTCCTTGATCTAACTAGGCAAACAGAAGATACGTGCATCATCCTGTGACAAACAATGAAACTCTTAAGCAATATAAAAGAGATAGATTGACTTGTAAATTTCAAACAAATCTTGAAACTGCAGCCCCTGACACCTACTAGATTGAAGATAGATTCATTTTATCGGTTTTAAATTGGTGTTCACGTAGATGTATAACAGAACAAGTCTCATCTCCTTGTAGAAATGATTAAAACTGATACTAAAAGAGAAAATGAACAAAGCCCAAAATAAAGTGGGGTCAAATTCAAAATAATGATTTAGTGGTCTAATATTCTCTATTCTCGCCTGTGAAAAATGCTCTGAATGCCTCTTAAGATATTTCTAAATGATTAGCTTAAAATCTATAGTAAACATGGTTTCTCTTGCTTGTTAAAGATTAATTTAGGGAGCAGTACCAACTCTTTTTCAACGTCTTTGAATGTTAAATACTTCATGCCTTGAAAATGGGGCAGAATAAGTTATCAAGCACGTGTTCCTCAATATAGTATTATAGACAATTATTTTTAAAATGGTCATAAAAACTGTAGATTTTTGCATATAAAGTATAACTGCCATGACAGATCTGTGTGACATAGGATTTTTTATTCTATTACTAATACTATTCTTTGGCTCTTTATTAAATATGGGTTATTTGATTAAAATTAAATCTATTGCATGAAAAATGAATTCATATACGAAGCTTTGCAGAAGAGACGATTCATCATGCCCATCAAACATAATAATTGTCGAACGAGTTGCCAGACATCACAAAAGCATTCAATTTACTGACAGTGAAATATTTGTTATTTTCTAAAACATGTGATTTGAATCTCAAACTCAATAGGAGATTCTTTATCAATTCTATATAATCAGTGACAATGATATGTTGTTTCTGAAATAGTCAATTCTTCAAGAGCTTTACTTAGTATCCATTTGCCAATTTAAGTATTATATACTTCTTGTGACCACAACACCTTTGCCCCATATTAATACATTATTTGAAACAGATTAATCATGGGGTGGGTATGACATGAAATCCTTACATACAATCTTGTATTGATTTCTCATCTATCATGAAGTTTCTTGTATGTCAATGCCTTTTTACATATTTATGAATCTCTGGAAGTGCATCAAGAACAACAAAATTCTACCAATGGAACAATCTTCCCAACATATAACCATGACATCAAGTACCCCACAAAAGAAAGAGTTGTCATCCAAAAGACAACCTTAATGCAGTGTTCCATGGGAATGCATATTGCATTACCTGGGGAGTGGAAGATGTTCCTGATGTTCCAAACATCCTCAAGACTTAGAGACTCGGAAAGGATGTCATCTTTCTCAGAACTAGACAGCCTGCATCATTTTCTGCATAATGTTCTAAAAAAAGCTAATTTGTTAAAGAAAAACTTTTAAAAGTTAAAGCCTCTAGAAGGTAGAGGTGGGAAGATGGTCATTGCAAATCCAGTACATTGTATTTACTTTTCAAAATTTCAGCTTCTCCTAGTTTCTTGAAGTTACTTTAGTAGCTATAACCTTTTGGAAAAAAATTGCCATCCTCAAAACTATTTCCTTGCATCCCTCAGTCCCAGAAGCTCAAAGAAACACTGCCTAAGAGTTAAAAGAAGACATCAGGGAAACTGAAACTATCACCTACCATATTTGCTAAATCACATTGTTAAAAGAACAATTATGAGCATCATAAGCCTTTCACTAAGATGCATCTCCAAGGTTGGCAACATTAAAATTTGTATTAGTCCTTAGCTGTAACATTTACTAATGGCTCCACCCTATGTCATTACACAACGGACCTATGAAATTTGTCCTTAATGCCCTGGAGCTTGATAAAATGCATAATACTAGAGCACTAACAGGTTCTTTGGAAAATCAATGTAGGTTCTTTGGCCTACATATTGAAGGCTTGGATGAAGATTGAATGGACAATTTTATTTGGCTTTTTTAAGGAAATGGTATTTGAACTCATAAGAAATTAGAGTGGTGATCTCTTATGAAGCATTGGAGTTTATGAGTGTATCACAACCTATATGGAGAATTAACACATATTCGTGTGTTTCGGGGTAGGGTGGTTATTTGAGTATATATCTTATGTTTCTTTTCTCGTCTTGTTTTCTCTTATGTCAACACTCTTCTTAATTTTTATAGATTTGGTTTTGTTGCATTATTATCTTCAACGGTCTAAGGAGGAGTTCATTATATTTTCTTCTACTATCAATAAAGTAAATATCAAATGTCTTACATGAGGAAGTACAAACAACTTTGATAAGTATTACTTTCAACTAGCCAAAAACTATTATTATTGACACAAAATTTTCTTGTGCATTAACAAGTTATAAGTTTTTTTAATGTTGTGATGTTGCTATCAGGATTCAATTGTGTAGTTTTCGGTCAAACTCATTGGTCTATGTTTATGAGTAGTGTTTCACAATAACTTCTTTCTCATTAGAATGAATAGAACACTAAATACTCATTGCATCTAGGTTTTCTCACGAAGGTGAAGCGTTGGGCTTTCTCGAGATGTTACCCACCCAAGCACCACTCCAACCCAAATGTTCTTAACCATGGAGTTTTTTAAAGGTTAATGTCATGCTCAAAAATCAAGGCTAAAGCACACAATTTTAAAAAAAAAAAGGTAATAACAAGTATCTTATTGAGCTTCACTTTGTTTCAAGAATAGTTTAATATTCTCTACTAAACAGGGCCAGCCACGTGAAGGTGGAAGCTCATTTGGCCCCACCCCGCTCCCCCTAACATCACTCTACATTCCCCGTTAACATCTAACATTCATTCATTCTTTCAACCATTAATAAAATGTAGCATTCAGTCAATATCACATGATAACATTCAATCAATATCACATGATAACATTCATTAACACATTAGATTCATTAACATGCAACATTCATCAATATTCTGCATTAACACATAATTCATGAACATTCATTAGCACATAATTAAATTCATTGAGACATAAAATACAGTCATTATCAATTAAGGTATGTAGTGACAATCATTTCTTTTTTTTCTTTCTATTTCTTTTTTCTATGTAAGCTCTAAGAGGAG
The DNA here is from genome assembly GCA_028749045.1 of Cupressus sempervirens. Lineage (NCBI taxonomy): Eukaryota > Viridiplantae > Streptophyta > Pinopsida > Cupressales > Cupressaceae > Cupressus > Cupressus sempervirens. The sequence continues at coordinate 936,295,625 of CM053785.1, read as the reverse complement.
CATCAGTGTCATCATCAATTCCCCCCTCATTAGTTGTTCTGTTCTCTGTTCTTGATGATCTCAAATTCCTATGTTGTTGCAAAGGGGGTTCCTCTGCAATAACAAATAAAAGAGTTAAATTAAAAATAATTTATTATAATTGTTACAAGTATTTAATTATTTTAAATAACATAACTGTGGGCCCAAATATTCGCAAACACTCATCACCAAGTTTTCTCCAAAAAAGATCATTCCCTACAAAACAATCATGGGATCATTAGTCGATGAAGAGTGATAAAAAACTAAATTACTATTATATCACTATAGAATAATAATAACTTTAAAGTACCTGGAACTTTGGCTACTTTTAATGGAATGCCTTCATCGTCGCTGATGATCAATGTGACATCCTTCACCGTTCTCGTACTAGGAACATAGGAACATCTAGGAAATGATGTTGCAGGTCCTATTGCAAAAAGTTTCATAAGTTTCATAAGTCTTTGTCACGATCGAAGTATAAAAGAACAAATGATAATTGATGTTATAAAGTTGTAAAAAAGAAACTGTTTGTTGATGTCATAAGACAGAAAAAGAGGGATTTGTGTACCAGTAGATGGTGCAATAGTCGATGCATGTAAGCTGTGTGTTGCTGACTCAGCAGTCGGAAAGAGATTTTTGGTTGTCCTAGATGGAGGCGGCGTCATCGTAGGATTCAATTGATGTGAAGCTGAAGAATAAAATTGTTAGAGCATGCATAAATATAGAACGCGTGGACTAGCATGGACAAGATTGTTAGAGCATTAAAAAAAAGGATTGTTCGAGCATGTATTTTCAATGATTATGATCATTCCTATATATATTCAGTGGAAAACAGAAGTGGGGAATGGAACATGCGATCTACCTGAACCACCTGCAGCACCCTCATCATGGGAACGGGGCTCGAAATCAAGCAAAAAACTCTGTAAAGACAACGCATCCATATTTTAATTAATGCCATAAAAGAGCATAACATAAAAACCATTATTGAACTCTTGTTATAATTAAAAATTTCATTAATACTTACTTTTAAGGACTCAGAGGTGTGCAACAATTCAGATGCCCTATCTTTTATTTGTTGAATCATAGGCTTTATGGTTGCCAAACATAGAATTTCTTTCCTAATTTTCTTTAAATTAATTTTAATCGAACCGATCAGGTCATTGGTCTCTGCTAAATCGATATAGAAAGGTCCTCCTCAGGGGGGGCCTGCCGAGGGACTGCAGGTTCCTTTCCCTCCCTCTGACCACTAGCCCTCTGTGACAACAATAGTATTAGTATTATCAAAATTACTCCAAAACAATAAAGAAAACAACATTAAAAAAATAACATTTTTCTTCTATCTAGTTTGCACAATTACAAATGAGTTTTACCTACTCATGTGTAGATGAGCCAGGAGCATCGTCAGCATCCCCTCTGGGCGGTTGCTCCATATTGTGCCCCTGTGTCAAAGATGAAGTATAAAAATGTTAGCCAAAAATTTATTGACTAAATGGTATGTTGGAGTCATTGATTAGAAGTTGGTTTAATAGTATGTACCACCCCCATGATAGTAGCCTCGTTTGTATCTATGCGGTTCAAATTGTAATCAATAAGAAGCTCTTCCCCTGCACGTATTGATTTTATCGCACAGATGAATACACGATTTCCCTCGCGCACCTCAAATATGCAATTGGGTTGCTTTATAGTTGACCCAGGTCGTGTACTATTTATAAAACCCGCAATATTCCCTGTTGCTTTTGGCCTTCCATCAATGTATATAGCCACACTTTTACTTTGATTATTGTCTTTCTGTTGTATATAATTTTCCGAGAGGGCATACCTATGCATACTTCTTTTATATTTAACAATATGCATCCAACTTTTGTAATCGTAACATGGTCCAACATACTCCATCAATTCAGAAACTTTTTTGTAAGACACCTTTATGTCGTCCATAGAAAATAGGCCCAAACCATGTAGTGATGATGGTGCTATGCGATATATCCTCTCGTTAACACAAAAATCAGTGTTTATTGGAGGAAGTTCCTTGGGTACCCAATGTTTCTGTAGATGTTGGTACCTCAAGGGCACCTCGATGTCGCCTTCCGTCTCATCATCATAAGAATATGACCCCCCTTGAGCAAGGAAAAATTTCATGCATTTATTGAATTTCCTTCTAGTCCTTTGACCTCTAGTTAATCTCCCTGTTCTAGATAAACTGCATGTCTCACTTTCCTCTTCTATTCCTATATTTCCCTCACTCGAGGAAGACACTTCTGACAAATACCTATTCGTTGGTACCTGCAAATGGGAGAGATCTTAGAAGACATCAATCTTACTATTGATAAGTGTATTAAATAGACTATCTATAAGGAGTATTGACTTATACCTGTCGATCCATGAGACTGTGCAGGATGCTCCTGAAAGGGGTTCAATTTCCTGCAAATGTAATTCAATTATCGTGAGCATAATCACATCATAATCATAATCACATCCATCATTAGCATCACATAAAAATTAAAAACATTAAAAGGTACACAATAAAACACTTAAATCAAGCTCACATTATAAGCCTACTAGGGAAGTAGGCCTAGTGAAGGGCTAAAACTGGGTTTTTGTATCAGCTGATGAGTTGAGGGCTTAGTCACCTTGGGGACATGCTATTTTAAGTTGTTTGATGTGTGTGGAGGTGGAGGAAACACCTAGACTAAAGCCACTTGCATAACATTTTGAAATTCAATTAGATGTTTTATATTAATTAAGATAACTGTAATTTCTTCCAAAACCCATTATAATAATTTTAAAATGGATTACTGGTTTCTTTTTACTTACCGTGTAAATCCCATAGATCCAAATACATGTACTGAAATAAGTTTTCTAGTTTTAGTCTATAAATCAACATACTGATACAATGTTATTCCTATTCTAAAATGAAATGTTAGAGATACTTGAATTATTAACCAACAAATTGGGTAAGCACTTATATTATGTTTTCCCTATGAATTTTATTCTAGGTACAACTCCCTTTTATAGATATTTAATGAATTCCCTTTTCTAAACTAAACACTTACAAATGCTTTTGACCTGAAAGAAAATAAGGCTCAATACATTCACGCATCAATATGTGTTTTAAATAGTTTTATTTAATTAATTTAGATTAATAGTTAATTTAGATTAGCAGTATTCTATTTGTAGTTGAAACTTGTAGCTTTTAAATAGATAATGGATAAACTATGTAACCATATATATAAGACAAATATATTTCTATCAAGAAATGAATATTAAATAGATTAAGGATTGATGGCATACCTCTAAATTCCATTATCATCATCCTTGTCGTCATCATCATCATCATCATCATCCTCGTCATCATCGTCGTCCTCATCATCATCATCCTCCTCGCCATCATCGTCGTCGTCGTCATCATCAACATCATCATCAACATCAACATCATCTTCATCATCATCATCAGTAGCAGCATCATCGTCATCATCTTCTTCTTCTTCTTCATGAAAATTTGTGTCAGGAACATCATCCAATAACTGTCGATCGTGATCACCATCTACATCATCTTCTACTTCTTCGGTATCTTCTTCTTCCATTGCATTATACTTTATTGGCCTTCCTCTCGGTTCATGTCTAACAACAAATGACCAACCTGGTTTATGTGGAACCTCTGAGTAAAATACCTGCTCACATTGGCTTGGAAGAACATAAGGCTCACCCCCAACTAGCTCAAATGACCTTGTATTAACCATTGTAAATCCATTATCATGTTCAATAACAGTTCTATCAGGATCATTTGGATTAAGTCGTAGCCTATACCATTTGACAATGAAGAGTACTAATTTGAAGGAACTAAAGTCACACTCAATTATCTCATCCAAAATGCCATAGTATCGATTTTTAGACTCTTGAGGATGTAAGTCGTTTCTAGAGGAAATATTAGTCACTTGAAAGACTGCAATTATTCCTGAATCACAAGTTTTCTTCGTGTCATCCAACACTTTGACGCGAAATTTCTGACCATTACAGAACATAGCCTTGTGGTGTTTAACCTGCAATAATATGTGAAACATATCAAAATTATTGTATCGTGAGTTGATAAACATACGGGTGATTAATAAATTTGTACATACCTGGAAATCTCTTGAACCACGTGCTAAATCTATTTCCCTTTGCATAACATTGGAATCTCCATTACGATGAGCTTCTTTAACCAATGAAGATACACCTTCCCATGTTAATGTGCGACCAGAATGTTGACATCGTTCAATCCATACCGTCATCCAATCAAGATTGTTTGCAATATACAAATGTAGTGCATCCCACTCTCGAGCACCTGTACAAAAAAAAAATAGACAACTTACAACCGATTTATTTTGAAGATTAAGAAATAATTTATTACAATAACATCTTATAATTTATTACCTCTCACTTTCCTCAATGTACCTTTCCCCATCAAGTACTACCCTTCTAATTTTTTAAAAGGCTCGAGATCCCAAATGCGATCTACATGGATATTTGATGCAAACTTAGGAAGATATTCAGTAATGTACACCATAGTCTGGTATACCATATATCCCTCTACCATAGAACCCTCAGGATGTGCTCTTTGTCGAACCAAAGCCTTCAAAGATTTCAAATGCCTCTCAACCATCCACATTGACCTAGTGTGTACAGGTCCACACAATTCAATCTCCTCAACTAGGTGTATGAGGTAGTGTTCTTGTGCATTGAAAAAAGTTGGAGGTAGACACTTTTGCATTTCACACAGTAAATGAGGAATTCTTCTCTTCCAATAGTTTATATCTTCTTTATGGATTTCTTTAGATGACAACCACCTACATTAAGAGATTCAAGTCATAAAAAATATATAGATATGAGACTTTACAAAATAATATACAATAGATTACATAGCAAGAAAAACAAATCACGAATATAATAAATATATACAACAAATTGAACAGATATTACTGCTTACCTCATATATTTTCCAAGATCTATATCACTTGTTTGATGTTATTGTTGAAGTGCTCCGGGAGAGATAGAGGAAGCACGTACTGCAGTAATTATAAACCAATCATTTCATTGTTTTCTAACATAACATAACGAACAATTCACGTAGTTTATGAATATATTGTAAATACAGAAGAACATAACTTACCTTGACGAAAGTATGCCAATCATGCATTTTGAGCCCTGGCCCAAATTCACTTTTTTTTATATGAGATTGTTTATGTTCGCAGCAAATCCTGTGGGAAATTGAATTTTTCGCATGACTTCTTTTATGGCATCACTTTGCTGCTCCGTTAATAACCATGGAAGGGCACTTATATTAATCTGATCTCTGTTGCTATTTGAGTGAATGAAATTTTTCAATGCATGATTGGATTCATGTATGTCATTACAAATTTTGACAATTTTTTCTTTGTCACGCCTTCCATCCAATATTTTCCACAATGTCTCTGTTATATTCTTTCCAATATGCATAGTATCAAACAAATGCACAATTTGTAAGTGCTCGTAGTAGGGCAACCTACTAAATTGTCTAGGATAGCTTTCTAGTCCCTTTGGAAGGTTGTCAGTATTTCCTTGACGACCTTCACGATCATCAATTACACAATTAGTCAACAAAAATCACAATAGAAATATATAAATTACAAACATAAACCATTAGGTGGAACGGCATTACCTCGACGATTAATTCTATTATATTCCAACTTCCATAGGCGAGGTGTCATTCTTCGTGGCTTTGATGTAGTCTCTTCTTTCCCATTGAAAAGATATTTTTCCGTACTTCGATACTTATGATTCCTGTGGAGGAAGTGTCTACACTCATCAAACACCTGCTTTCCTAAACTTTTTGAATGATGAGATTTCATCTTTGGACCACAAACTGGACATGCAATTTTTCCCTTTGTTTGAAGACCTACAAGATAATGATGTAATTGGATTATTAAATATGTTGATTTTTATAATTAGAATTATTGTGCGCAACTTGAATTCACTATAACATACCACAAAAATGTGTTAGCCCTGGGGCATCATGTATTGTCCATGCAAGTATTGCATGGAATTGAAATTGTCTTTGTCGTATTGGTCTAGACATGTCATACATAGTGACACCGTTCCATAACTCCACCAACTCGTCGATAAGAGGCTCAATATATACATTCATATCTTTTACTTGATATTTACCTACTTGAATGAACAATAACATTACATAGTTATTGTGATCGTTTTACTGCAAGATTTGTAAGTACGTGTAAATTAATAACTATCAAATGATAAGATACCTGGAACAATCATTGCCAACATAATGTGCTCCCTCTTTATTGACATCCACGGAGGAATGTTATTGTTGATAACAAAAACAGGCCACACCAAGTAAACAGATCTCATCTCTCCAAATGGATTGACACCGTCTGCTGCCAATGAAATCTTGAGATTACGAGGTTCTTTTTTGAAGTGTTGCCACTTTTCCTCTATGTGCATAAATGTTGAACCATCCGCAGGGATTCGAATAATGTCATCTCGACTTCTATTGTGTGCATGATAATCCATAAATTGAGCCAAGCTACTACACCTGAATAATTGTCGCATCCGTGGAATAATGGGGATGTAACGAAGAACCTTTTGAGGCACCTTTTTTGTTAGTCGATTTGTTCGATATCTACTCGTATGACATACATGGCATTGTGTTGCAAATTCATGTTCTTTATAATATATAATATGATCATTGGGACAAGCATGTATTGCTTCATACTCCATTCCAATATCTTTCATAACAACAGTTAATTCTCGATATGAGCGAGGTAGAATATTTGATGATGGTAACAGAAACTTGCCTATCAATCTACAACAAAAAATATAAGTTGTTAATATAAACAATATTAGTGGTACATTATTCACCCTTTGTTAACTATAAAGACATATATGACATACCTTAACATACGTGACATTGTTATGTTGGATAAACCATTCATAACCTTCAAGTTCAACAACAACAATACAACAGAGAGAAGAGTTGTTTGGGAGTCTTTTTATAGGGGCTCGTATGCCTTTTGAAGTAGAGGTACATTGAGGCTATCATCATCATCATGATCAGATACGCTTGGACTAGATGTGTCATGGATCAATGTATTTATACCATCCTCTTCAATTGTGTTTTCTGGTGCATGATCGTCATCTTCCATGGGATCATTATCTTCACCTTGGATATTTGCACCTCCATGTTCCTCCACTTCGAAAACCATATTCTTCGGATTGTTGCGGTTCATATCATGTACTTCCCTAGGAAGATCAACCTATATAAAATTGATTAACATAAATAAACCATGATCATCAACTCATCATCAAGTGATTTCATATGTATATAAATTGTTAAAATGATATAATGAATGACTTACCAGTGGATGATAGTCATGCCCTCCTTCAATGTGACCATTCTCCTTACAATGTCTCTTAACTGTTTTGATTAGCAGTCTTCTACGGTTTAAGCCCTTACAAATATTGCAAGGACAATAACATTTTCCATCACCTTTTCTTTTCAAGTTAGACCACAATCTAGCGATTGTCTCCCTGTTTTGTTCTTCACTTATATTATCTGACATGATCGTTCTTTGCAGGAAGCAAAAATCGGGCTATGAAAACTTCGGTCTACAACTTTCACAAACTAAGCAAAACTGTCGAAAGTACACAAATCTTCTTAGACCTAGCTAAATACTTTAATATTTTAAAAATACTTTCTTTGACTTTATTCCTAAGATTATTTGTAAAACTTTGACCAACTGCCTGAAGGTCTTATTTCAAGAGACCTTACAACATTAAGCCATTAAAAGCAATTTCAAAACATATAAGCTAAAAGTCTAGTTAAAATATACATTAGAATTAAAAAAAAACAATTTTCATACCCAAGTGCGCAGCTATAACTCGTGCAACGACCTTCTTGCTTAGCTGTAGAAGCTCTCCAGCAATCAAATTATACAAACTACAAGGCCTAACAAAACTTTGAAAACACATAAGCTACAAGTCTAGTTAAAATATACATTAGATTAGATTCAACAATAGCAAGCAATGTTATTCAGAATTAGATTCAACAAACCTTAGCAGTGTAAATAGCCATCTCCTCTAAACTGGACTCCAGACACGAGGGGGCATTCACATACTCTTCCCCTAAAGGTATCCTAAAGAAAAAAAGCCACTATTCTTGAGTTTGTGAATTGCACCTCGAGATAAATGAAGCTTAAAGGGAATGAAAATTGTTTTCATACATTTAAATCAGGATGTAATATTTATTCATAAGTATATACCTTGCAAGCACTTAAAATTGTTGTTATATGTGTTGCGGGAAAAGAAGAAGTTTATACTTATGTGTATAGACGCACTTCCTGTATGCGATCCAAAGCTCGAATGTTATCAAGTGTGTCCAATGATGGGGAGAGACCTCTATGCAAGCAGAAGATCTGCAATGAAACAAAAGAAAAGAAAATTTTCTTATAGTAAGAACAAGTTTGTTGTGCTGCACAGGGTACCAACAAAATAGTGTCTAATATCTTTTTCTTTACCTGGCTTTCAATTCAGCATGAGAGCCTTTAATAGAAAAGTCAAGTTGATAACATATTTAACAAGAGCTGCAGGGCAACATAGTTCCTGCGTAAGTCCAAGAAAATGTGTGAGGATTCACATAGATTTGCGTAAGTCCAAGAAGATGTGTGAGCATTGACATAGATTTTGTGAACATTTTCTATGTAATGAAGATTTTACTGCAAATGGAATGAACCTAGGGGTCGATTGGTAAACTGATTATTTGTATCAAATGGTGTAAAATTGAAACTAAAACCATTTCAATTGGCCACGCCACTCATCGACTGTTCCTCCATATGTTATAATACTTTCATCATATATCACAAATATGAAATAAAATATGTAGCACACTGAAATAAAGCATTAAAAGATAGTGTCTAAATGTAATTAAATATATGGAACTGGTTATAAGAATTTGTACAAATCAATCAGAATGGTTTGAAATCAGTGCATCTTACTTCAACATTTCATGTAACATAGCCAAATCCAAAAGAAATCTCGCAGACAAACTACCTGAGATTTATAACCTTTATCTTCCAATATCCAATGGCTCCTTATAGGCGTTAATACAAAGAAGCCAACTGTCAAAAACTGTGGCAGTGATAAACATTTTGAAAAATAAAATTGTATTAGGTATAAATAAAAAATAGTGAAGAATGGTGTAGACTTGTAGCCAGAAGATAACACAGTGAAAATTGATGAGCTCTTTGTTATCACCCACCTCAAAGAAACGTGCATATCAACTCCAAGTGTCAAATGTCAGTTGTAAGCACAACAATGCAAGTTTTCATCTGTGTAACTTGTTTTTCTACTACAGTCAATGCTGATACATCCTGCTTTAACATAAATAGATTAGTCACCAAACAAATTATCAAGAGACCCTATGGTCATCGTCATGATTATTTGCTAAGCCAATTTCAACATCAAAGCCTCTAATATGAATATAGAGGATCATAACTAGATCCCATATGATTGTCATAGAGTGAGATCTGAAACATTGTGATTCAAAAAACATATACAATCTCTTCTAGAAACAACATCAAGTAAAATCTTGGATAGCAGAAAAATTGTTATGTATAACAGAAAGTTGTTTTTAATTCACCAAATAGAAGGATGTTTACCAACGAATAGTTAATATATTTTGTTGCACTGACAAGTGTGGGCGGGAAATTCTTGGGCTGCTACTCCTAAAGTTGAATATGATGATGTTGAATGCCCTCCCTCATGGAAAGTAAAATCCTATTGTGCATGTCTCCAAAGGCACCATTGGAATACATCTAATGATGTTATGAGATCTTATCTCTTTGTATTGGGTACCATCTTTGAAATACTTGATCTCTTCTCATTCCTCAGCTAATCGAGACTGCAGCCATAGTACAAATAAGTAACCAACTATTTTTGAGTTTGATTCTGCTCTAAAGGAAAATGCCAGAACCACTTATTTTTCTATTACTGAGTTTTTTTGCATGTAATCACCAGTTTGCCAAGTTGTTTGAAGTTTGAACCATGCTCCATATATGCCAAAGTAAAATAATCAAGTAGGATGCATGTGAGCGAGAGATAATTATGTAGAACCTAGATGTAGAATATAATAATGTGCATTCTCTTGCATTGATGTTTTCCTGTATCGTACATATTATTATTTTGAATTGTAATATTGATAGCATGTTCACCGTGTCTTTTCTCTAAATTTGAATATTTCTTTTCATGTTTCATTTGCCGCTTCTTTTCATAGTACCTCTGAGTTGTACTTGTTTACTTATCAAGTTTTTAGGGTACTTGCTATTTTTAAAATGATAAAACGTTAAGAGAGATTATGTTTAAGTTTTAGTTTGTTGGATAGCCATTACCATCTTAATTACCCTTTCTCACTACTCTTATTAATTGTTCTCTTCTTAGAGTGATAGAGCATGAATAATCATTTTGCAAGTGTCACACCCTCAACTATGGGACAACTTTCTACAAAATTTCCATGTACCACTACCACTTTCAAGTTATCCTATTTTTAGAAATTGTTTGCTAGAAAAAGGTGTTTAGTATACTTGAATTTAGACATACCTAGTAATGGAGACCAATGAATGACTGGAGACATACCTTAGCTTGCACACTATCTTCTTGCAATGGAGTGCCTAGTGCTTTCTTTGAAATCAACTCACTGCATTACAAATTGGAAGAGCCAGACAAGTTTGAGATTCTTCATGCAGGCTGCACAAATTAATATTCTCACTACTAAATGGGAGGTCTTAGGTTCAATTCCTAACTAGTCCATAAAAATATAACATAATGAATGTTGTCATGCCACACTTCTAGGTATATAAACAACTCAACGGTCCTTCTATTGCACAATTTGAATGTTACTTGATGTTAATATAAGAACAGATTAGAGCACTATATGGTTTTCATAAATGCAACTTTTGGTATTAATTTTTTAGCTAAGCTATCTATTGTAAAATAAAAAATTCAAGAGGAAGCTATATCCACATCAAGAGAAGCTATTAAAAAACTATACTAAATAGTAGAAGCATATCTTTATACAATAATTACACTAAATTTGAATAGGTTAATAGTTTTTTAGTACATATAAGAAATATAAAATGCTTAATACATGTGGCAAAAGAAAAAATGCAGTTAATGCCTCTTAGCCATTTAGAATTGTGAAGTTTACAATTATTGAAAGGCATGTATTGAAGGAGGAATGCCAATTTTCTTACATAGAATAAATAATGGTAAGGTTCCAAAATGGAGAGGAAACTAAGGTTTGTGCTTCAACTCAAAGGAAGGGGGCCTAGATGATTAAGGTATAAGTCCATCATGAGTTAAATCTAGCTTTTATGGACAATATCGTACCTGACCTAGAATATAAAAATCATACAAAAATCTAAAAAAGGTTCTTTGTGATATATAAAATCTTGACATATTCTGCTTCAATATCACCAGTCTAATGGAGTTGTACCACTACCGATCTCCTTGTTACAATACCTGCATTCTATAAAATAAATCTGTATGGAAGAGTATGCTATTACGATGCTGTCTTTTCACTTGATTTACATTCAATTTGATGCCTATTGAAAGGATTTGTTGTGTATAATAAATATCTCTTTCTATGAATGTGAATCAGTTTTCTGTCACTTTCTTCAGTTTTTGCTAAGAATGAGTCGTTCTCTTACTCTTTGCTTGGTCTATTCATTGTGTTAAATTCTATTTTTGTGGGTATCAATAAATGTTTAGAAATATTTAAACATATATGTAGGAGAAGGTTATAGTTAGTAGTAATATTAAGGATTTCAGGAGAACTGAATAAGCCCTGATTTGAAGATAACTTGATAGAATGTCCATAGTTGTGTCATTGAACCAGACAAAATCTTGTTATTAGTGATTCCTGTAAGGTGTTAGCTAATATAAATATATATTTCAAATACAAAAATCTTGTTATTAGTGTACCTTCACTTCCAATGTTATGCGAAAGGCTATCCTGCAATGCGCGCGCATTTCCTTTCAGAAGAACCCTGTGTCGCGCGATTTCATTCAAATGAGGGTTTTTGGCTTTTTTTTTTCTCTTATATCTCACTGGCGTCACAATTGCGACACCTGACGTCGCAATTGCGACGACATCGGGCTAAAATTGAAAAAAAAAAAGCCAAAACCACATTACCTTTTCTTGCCGTCGCAAATTAACGTCGCAAATTGACCCCTAATGTATTAGTGTCTGGCTAATCTGTCCGCAGTCAGAGCTTTGTTTTGAAGGGAAATCCATAAAAAGAAACTCGCCTTGGGTAGACATCCAAGATCCCAACATAATTTTAAAGGGATCTCCACATAGTTCCACTGCTATAATTGAATAATAGATAAATACCCAAGCTTCACACTGTAACAACCATCCTTTGAGCCAACCCAGATGAGGTTATCCGACCTTTCAGATTGTTTAATTTTCCTATTTGAGATGATCTTTTCAAAGGCTGCAACTGAATCTGGATCAAAATCTAAATCCTCGATAGAGCGCCATCTCCATCGCAATTCCCCATCCACCATCTCTTTAACTTTATAATCTTTAACCTTATTGCCCCATAATGTTTTCAACTTAGAAATAAGGTTTTGTAGGATGGGGGATGAATGGATGGGGGGTAGCCCATCCCAAGAATCTTCCCAAAAAAAAGCTTTATTCCCTGCCGCAACATCCCAAGTTAGAAATTTATTAATAATTCCTTGGCATTTTGTCATGAAATTCCAACACACAGACCCTTTGGGTAATTTTTCCATCCTGAACACCGATTCTGGGTCCGTTGGGTCTAGATATTTATAATATAATATTTTGGCCCATTTTTGTTCATTTTCTTGATATAACTTCCATACTAGTTTAGCTCCTAAAGCCTCATACTAATTATTAATGTCCTATTGTAAATTATTATTAAACTATTGAAAATTAATTCACAACTATTATTGAAAAACAACACAATTGCAACTTCACCAATAAAATATGGAAAGAAATTCAGAACACAAAGAACACAATATTTTTGGACAAATCATCCCTGGAAAAACCCCTAACGGAAAACCAATTCTACAGATGGAAAATATATTAACTTCAACAAATCAAGAGATACAAAATTCCTTGCCTCTCACTAGCAGAATTTAGACAACCTCCTAATTTATCCTATTGATATTCCCCACTGGTATCCCCAACGCTATCACTAGGCCCTTGCTAACACTGCAAACTCGTTTGCTAACACTGCAAATGCTTCTACAACTTCTTATTGTTCTCTATTCTATTCTGTTTTGTTCTCCAAATACCTCCCCTGACCCCCTTTTATACTACTTAACCAAGAGGTTTCTAGTTGCTTCTTAATCAAGACAACTCAACTAAGAAGTTTCTAGTTGCTTCTTGATCAAGACAACTCAACCAAGAAGTTTCTAGTTTCTTCTCAATTAAAACAACCTAACCAATAGGTTACTAGTGGTTTCTAGAAGGAGTCAATTAATTAACAAATAATTATTTTTTGTAACTCTAACAATTATTTTCCAATTAATCACATGAGGACGAATAGTTGTCCAAGCTACCTAAAACTAACAGTCCCTCTTAGTGAAGAAGTTGTTCTGCATGACACCTAACTTATCTCTAAAGAAGATGAATTTCGCCTTCCCTAATGCCTTTGTCAGAATGTCTACTACCTGCTCCTCTGTAGGTATGTACTATAGCTGAACAACCCCCGTTGTACACAATATTTTGATGAAGTGATATCTGATATCTATATGTTTAGACCTATCATGAAATACTGGATTCTCAAACAACTTGATGCAACTCTAATTGTTGCAGTGTATCGCAGTAGTCTCAACCTTCTAACCACACGAGGCTACTAACAACTTCTGAAGCCATATAGCTTCACATGTTGTCATGCTAGCTACTATGTATTATGCTTCTGCTGAACTCAGAGCCACGAATTTCTACTTCCTATTGAACCAAGATACAACTCCTGATCCCAAACTAAAACAACACCCTGAATCGCTCCTTTTGTATGTTGTACTTCCCACCCAATCTGCATCAGTATAGCCAATCAACCTGATACCTTCACCTCAAATATATATGATCTCATACTCAATTGTACCACGCAAGTAACGCAATACATGCTTGGCCATTGTCCAATACATTCTCTTTGGTTTAATTATGAACTAACTAAGAGAGTTTACTGCAAATGCTATATCTAGCCTAGTGTTGACCAAATACATAAGTGAACCAATCAACTGTCTATATAAAGTGGGATCTACATCCTTCTCCTTAGATGCATCTACCTTCCTCCAATTTGTGATCATGGGTGTAGACATAGCTTTGCAATCCTCCATCCCAAATCTCTTCAAGATTTCAATGCTATATTTCCCTTAACCAAAGAAAATCTCTCCATCTATTTGCCACACCTCCATGCCTATAAAGTAGTGCATAAGTCCTAAGTCCTTCATCTCAAACTCTTTTGCAAGGTCCCTCTTGCATTCTTCTATGAGCCCTAATGAACGTGTAAGAAACAAGTCATCCACATAAAGAACAAGAATGAGAATTGCACCCCCAACCACCAAGTAGTAGAGATTAACATCTGCTTCACTCTTCACAAAGCCCATTTCTTGTAAGTATGTGTCAATGCGCTCATACCACGCTCTGGGAGCCTAATCGAGTCCATACAATGCTTTCTTCAATCTACACATGTGGGTCTCTTTTTTGTGTGCTATAAATCCTTCTGGTTGCTCTATGCATACCTCCTCCTTTAACTCACTTTTAAGGAATGTTGTCTTGGCATCCATTTGATGGATATGCCATCTCGTCTATGCTACAAACAAGATTACAACTTGTATAGAAGTATACCTGGCCACTGGAGCAAATGTCTTCTCGTAGCTTATTCTCTCCTTCTAAGAGAACCCCTTGGCAACGAAACTTGCCTTGTATTTCTTGATGCTACCATCTGCACCATGCTTTATCTTATAGATCCAGAGTGATCCAACAACTGCCCTATTTGTTGGTCTAGACACTACCTCCCACACATCATTCTATATTATTGAGGAATACTCCTCAATTGTAGCATCTTGCCATACCCGATGCTCCGCAGCCTCCTGATAGCTGGAAGGTTCACTATCTACCAACTGACTAGCTAATGCCACATAGTGATTGAACTTGGTTAGTTGTCTCCACTATCTAGTACTCTTCCTAAGAGCTCCCACAAACTCTTGAGTATCCCTTTGTGTCTCTTGAACCTCACGGTTCCTACTACCAACTGTAGAGAATGAAATATCAACCTCTAAGTCTTTTAGATGCATTTCCTGTTGCACCTATTGCTCCATGCTATATGAAACTTCACCACCTAAGCCTACACTTGTACTAGTAACTATACTTGTGTTTTGTTGCCCTTGACTAGGCCTTGGAGCTTCTGTTGGCTACTCACTCTAATCACCTACTGAAAAATCTCTGGACCTTCTAAATGCCTTGTCCTCCATGAACTTAACATCACGTCTGACAATAATTCTTCTGGTCCTGAGGATAAAAATCATATATGCCTTTGAGGTTTCATTGTACCCAATAAAGTACCCCCTCTCTGGAGTCTGATCTAACTTGGTACATGTATCACCTAGAATATGATAATATACCAAACTCTCAAATATTCTAAAATGGCTAACATCAAGCTTCTTACTTGTGAAAGCTTCCTCTAGTGTCATCCTCCCTAGCACCGTATGCAAAACCTTATTTTGAATGTAGATTGTTGTACTACATGCTTCTGCCCGTAATTAGTGGGGCATATCCTAGTCATGTAGCATAGATCTTGTCGCCTTTGATATAGATGGAAAATATATTAACTTTAACAAATCAAGAGATACAAAATTTCTTGTCTCTCATTGGGAGAATTCAAACAACATCTTAATCTCTCCTGCTTATATTCCCCACTGCTATCCCCAATGCTATCACCGTGCCCTTGCTAACATTGTAAGATTGTTTGCTATCACTACAAACTCATTTGCTAACACTGCAAATGCTTCTACAACTTCTTGTTATTCTCTATTTTGTTCTCCAAATGCCTCCCTTGACCCCCTTTTACACTACTTAACCAAGAGGTTTCTAGTTGCTTCTTGATCAAGACAACTCCACCAAGAAGTTTCTAGTTGCTTCTCGATTAAAATAACCTAACCAATAGATTACTAGTGGCTTTTAGGAGTTAATTAATTAACAAATAATTGTTTTTCATAACTTTAACAATTATTTGCCAATTAGTCAGATGAGGACAAACAGCAATCCAAGCTACCTAAAACTAACACCATATTACTAGTTACCATGTGGATACAAGTAACTTTGAACTAATTGTGATGTGTTGTAAATCATTTGCTTTCTTATTACATATCTCATATTCCTAGTTACCATGTAGATACAAGTAACATTGAACTATTTGTGATGTGTTGTGTTCTTCATTTTCATAACTATTTCATCTTTCCATAATAGAAATGACTAACATTGAATCACATAAAAATGCACACATGTTTTGAATCCTAAGAAATTGTAAACCAGTGAAATATAACAATTGTGATATAATTTATGTATATATCTAATAAAAATGTTTATTCTAATTTAGTTATTGATCTAAAACCTATGAGGTAGGAGAACTTCAACTTTTTATAATAGGTTTCATTTTTCTTTGACAATTTAGAACTAGAGTGCATTATTTTATTTTTTATTTTTTATTTTTATAAAAAGATTAATAATTATAGAAGTCACATGTATCAAAATTTGTTTGCATACCAAAATCATCTAGGGCTAAAGAGTTACACCCAAAATTATCATTTTTCATACACACTTGAATCCATTTAACAAAAGATGCATATTAAAGGTGGAGTCCCTTGGAAGGGGACTTCAACCTCTAGCTCTTTGCAAGAAGCTATATATTAACTTTAGAATACCCTAACCTTAAGTCAATATTACATGACTTATGTAAGCTTAACAAGTTAATCATAAACATCCTTGATGAGTAGCCTTAGAAATAGTTGAGGAATCAACCAAAAAAACAAGGGAGTGTTATCTCTCATCTTGTGTTTTTATGACATCATATTAATGTTTTTCATTTTACATTTTGAGATAAATATTGGTTGTCAAAAATTAATATAATATACGTATAAATTAGTAATATTTTAAAAATCTCATATCTTAAAATTTTTAAATTTATATGTTCTTACAAATAATATAAAATCATAGAAAGTAATAATAAATCAAACCTAAGAAGTTTTTTTAAGTTTATATTTTATTTCAAATTAATAAGACAAATTTATATGGAATATTTTAAAAAGTCAAAGGTACAATTGATCAATTACCTCAAATCTCAACTTTGATAAATTTTAATAGAAAAATATTTATTCACTACATATCAAATTAAAATTTATGTTCAATATAAAAACAAATTTATAGAAACTTTTATTTTTAATTACAATATTATTAACAATTACCAATAAACATAATTATTCAATACTTGTAAAAATGATTATCATGGCAATAAAGTATATGCAGGTAAATACTTAACAAATGCGTAGGTCACTGGTCACATTAAAATTTATTAAACATTTCTTTAAATAAAAGAAAGAAAAGACAATATTCATGCATTCAAGGAGTGCCCCCATTAGCCCGGACAACCTGAGCATTGACCCACTCCCCTCCATCGCTAGCGAGAAACGCCACAACGGGTGCCACGTCACCGACCTCGCCCAGTCGTTCAAACGGCACCTCCTTCGCAACGCGTTCAACCAGCGCCTCGCTCTTTCCGGCGAAGAACATTTCCGTAGCCACCGGCCCCGGCGCCACGCAATTGGCCGTTATCTTCGTCCCCCTCAACTCCCTCGCCGCTATTTTAATCATCGTCTCCGCCGCCGCCTTACTCGCCGCGTACGCTCCATACCCGGGCTTCGCCGACCCCACGGCGGAGCTCGTTATGTGTATTATCCGCCCCCCGCCGCCTCTCACCACCCTCTTCGCCGCCTCCCTGCACCCCACAAACGCCCCTTTCCCGTTCACGCTGAAAATATAGTCCCACTCCTCCTCTGGGGTTTTGGCCAGCGTTGGGTACGTGGAGCTCGCCACGCCCGCGCTGTTTACGAAGATGTGAACGCCCCCGAAGGCCTGCTCCGCCCTGTCGAAAAGCGCAACCACGTCCGACGCTTCGGAAACATCGACTCTGCAAGTGATGGCTCTGCCTGACCCACGCTCGTTGTTGATTGTGGCGGCGACCTCGTCTGCTCTGTCTTTGCTCACGCGGTAACAGACCGCCACTTTCGCTCCTTTGCTCGCCAAGTGAAGCGCGATTTCTCTGCCGATCCCTCGCGATGAACCCGTCACGATGGCCACGCGCCCTTCCAAATTGGAGCGCTCCGCCATTTTGGTTATCTATTTCATTCTGCCCTCTTTCGCTCTGCTGCGTTAAATACAGTGGGGCTGTCAAATTTGGGCCATGGGCTTACACGATGACACCGAGTTTTTTCTCCACAAAAATCCAGGAAGATGACTCGTCCGTCCGGTAGATTCCTTCCTGTCTTTTCACATGGCCGGCGTTGTTGTTGGTTTCTGCTTTGTTTCGTTTGTCACTGAATAAAATACAGGGGACTCCGTAGCCAAAACAGTTGAAATTATATAATTTGATATTAAACGTTAGTTTTATAGTAGCATTTGTTAAGTAGGACATGATTTCCACTCAAAAATCACACAGTTAAACTCTGATATTCACATCACAAGTAGCATTTGTAATTTTGTACCCTATAGGTCCAAGGATCAAGCTGATTGTCAAGCCATGAGGCCAACCAATTTATCACCATTTCAAATATCATATTGTTTCTAATTTGGAAAGATTGTATCTGATTTCAAAGACTCCACATCACACTTTTGTAAATACACTAAAGAATTTTGTCGTTCAAGACCATTTATTAACAAGAGACGCAATGCGTCATAGTTTTTGCCTAATGCATAATGGTTGTAGAGGTGTAGATGAGTGAGAATCTAAATTAACATTATGAATGCATTAATTTTTGCCTATAAATGCAATTGTGATCTGATAGGATTGCTCATATTTTGTTGTTAAATTCTCGTCCTAAAAATGTGCTTGTGCTCTGATAGGATGGCTTATATTTTGTTGTTAAATTCTCGTGCTATATTATTATATCTTTGGGCATTTAAGCCCAAGAATAAGAGGCCAAAGTTCCCAATATGGCGCTAAGTACTTAATATCATACTACGATCAATACATATGCTTTAGACAAATTTGCACCTTCTACATTGACAACTTAAATTATGTGCAATGAGGAAAGATATCCATACCAATATTTAAATTATAGAACTTGAAGAAGTGATGAATCATTTGGAGTATCACATTATATGTTTAAGCATACCATGCATGCTACTAGACAACCATAAGTAGTTGGAATAACTCCCCCAACTATGTATTATTCTCATCTTGATTATCAAATGGAACTCACACTATTTTTAATCATTAGCACTGGACAAAAACTAGGATAGAGATATAGATAGAGATAAATAGCAGTATACAACAATAACAACATAAACATATACGTAGAGGAAAAAAAGATAGATAATATAAAGGAGGAAGAGGAAGAGCGATAAAATAGTAAAATAGAGTGATACCAACATAAGTTGTGTGTGAAAGAGAGAGGATTAAATATAATTATTTTTCTTAATAAAACAAATAGTCAAAATAAAATCATGGTTATAATAAAGAATTAAAATATATTATATTTTAATTAATGAAACTAAGAATATAAATTTTACATTAAAACTCACATTTCTATAAGAAAAAATGAAATGTATTAAAATATAAAAATATTTTATAAGTAAAACTAATTGTTTAATTTTACACGATTAGGGAAGGTCTACTATTTAATGTTTCAGTAATTTTTTATTATGAAATAATATCTATATAATTTAATATGTACATTTGTAAATAATAAATAGATGTAATACATATAAATTTGATGTTGATGAATAAATATGATGTAATAAATAAGAAATAAAATATAACTATTTAATTTTAATACATAGTTAATAAAAACCTAATAATAATTTATATATCTTTTAGAATTGAATTATTTCTATTTTGTGGTTATTTCTTTAGTATCTTTTTGATATAAAATATAATTATTAATTTAATATTAAAATATATATTTAAGTTTTAAATGTATTTAAACTAAATGACAAATTGTTTAAATAAAAAATATTAATAATAATAAATAATATAATTTAAAAATTGTAACACTTATCAATTATACATATTACAAACACTATTATAAAATATAATTAAAAAATAATATTGTTTAATTTATTTTTATAAAAGTAAAATAATAGTAATAATTTAACTACTTTTATTAAAAAAACAAAGTTTTAAAAAAATTAGAATTTTTTTGAAATAAAGGGGTAAAAACTTTATTAAGAATTAGAAAGCATTAATACAAAGAGAGTTGGAACCAAATGTCCCAACAATAAGCACAAGGATAGCCCTAAACAACGAAAAAACAACCAGCACTGTCATCTAACATCATCCTCCCTATCAACATCAAGAATGCTTCTCAAATCAAAACGGAGCTCTTCAGGAACCAATTCCCAATCCTCAATCCTCCATCCCTCAGCATGCTCAGAGGCCCATTTCGCCAAGCAGTCAGCTGCCCTATTCCACTCCCTTGGAATATGAGAAAAAGTCACCAAATCCATCAAAGAACTGATTTGCAAAATTTGTTGCACAATCCTAGCCAATTGCCAAATAACATCAGCCACTTTCTATTTAATAAGCAGGTTAATCAAAACCTGGGAGTCGGATTCACAAACAATTCTTCTCCAGCCTAGAGCGTAAGCTTTCTCAAGAGCAGCAAGAATAGCCAACCCCTCCACCAGGTTAATGGTTTGAATCCCTTCATAGATTGAAAAGATAAAAGCCACTAAGCCCATAGCATCTCTACCAATCCCTATGATACCAGCCAAGCCAGGATTACCCCTTGAAGAACCATCAGTATTGATCTTCAAAACCCCATAGGGGGGAAGCTGCCATTTACCAACCCTGTCAATTTTTTGCTTTGCACGACACTGTCTCTTAGCTCTAGTTAATGCCAAAGAAGACCCCAAAGTCCCCAATCTCTCCACCAACTCTGTATCTCGTTTCCCCAAAGGTAATTCCACTTCACACTTAGCCTCCACAGTCTCTTGAATCATACCCAATAACCTCTGCCAGATTTGTTGCACTAGCCTCTGCTCACCTCGAAAGATCCTTCGATTGCGCTCCAACCAAATCTGCCATAATAAGAAGATAGGCCCCACAAATCACACCTCTTGCAAAAAAGGAGCCATAGAAGGTGGCCATCCCATCCCCTGCCAAAACTCAATCAAGGAGGAAGCATGGACGCAAGGTGCTGTCCAAACTCCCCACCAGAAATGCCAAAGCTACAGGGCAAAAGAGCAACGAAAAAACAAATGGGAAGAGTCCTCCTCATAAGCCCCACACATAACACGCATAGAGGGGCTGTGGAATCCTCTTTTCTGGATATTATCCCAAGTCAAACACTTATTCCAAGCCAACATCCAAATAAAACAATTGCACTTTAGCCAAGAAAGCTTGTTCCAAACCTTCTTCCACCACTGCACTTCAGGCAGAACCATCTTATAAGACACCAATTTGCTATATCCCAAGGCAACCGTATAAGTCCCCTTAGAATTGGGAAACTAGGCTAGCACATCGTCCTCCCAGAGAGAACAACATCTTCTATTGGAGAGGATATTTTGTAGCATATCACACTCCTCCTGTAAATCAACAACTGGCCATTCATTTGGGGACTTCCATTTAGCCATTTCCATCTGACCACAAGGGAAAAAGGACTTAAAATCACTCACCCGTGACCAACCAGCCTCCAGAAATTACTGGCATATAAACACTAAGTTAGGGAACTGAGAAATTATTGGGAGAAATCCATCCCAAGAGTCTGACCAGAATTGAGCCTCTACCCCTCTCTTGCAGATCCAAAATAATCCATCCTTAATAAGCTTAGCCCCTTTCTTTAAATTATCCCAAATCACTGATCCCTTCCCCCCAAGAGGATACCTGGAAATATCAAGATGAGAAATCCCTAGGAGATACTTCTGAGAAAGAACCTATGAGGCCTTGCCCCGACCCATCATAGCATAGTGATACCTTATTTTTATTTTGATACTCACGACTCGAGATGTCGGGACATTTCTGATGCTTTGAACATATTATATTATTTCATGTTGTGTGATGTTTACTTTCAGATATTTGAGTTTGTCATTTAATGCTTTATGAACATATATATTGATGAAATAAGTAAATGTAGGATTAACACTTTGATTTAAGAGATTTGAATGGTTAAGAATTGAATAGCATGAGAGAAACCCTGATTGTTTTATAGATGTATGTTTTAATTTATGTGAGTTCCTAATACGTATATACATATGTGCATGTGATTTTATGGGACTATTGATGTGTGCAATGAGTGTGCAGGATATTTAGCTGAGAAACTCGACGAAGGAACAGAACTGATCCCTATGTGCTAATTGTGGAAACCTTGTTGTTTGTAACTAAAGTAATTGTGAGATGTATGTATGTATCTTTTCGTGATCAGTAAATGTTAATGTTTGTAACTGTGTTCTTATAGTGTCACTTGACACTCGTGAATTGCTTATGCATTCCAGCATGCTACCTAGGGTTAGCTATGTAACCTTTGGACCTAAGTTGGATTAAGTTAGTGTCTTTTTGCTAATTTGGTTCTTAATCAAGTTTAGTCACCCTAATCCGGATTAGTGCTTAATCTACATTTTTAGAGTTGTTAGATGATCCTAAATATTTCCTAGCTTTTGTTTGGTTCCCAATCATTCCTAAGGCTTTAAAACATGAAATATTTATACCCAAAGGGTATGGGTATGGGTTGGGGGCATTTTCCAACCCCTAAGCCCCTTTTATTGACTTTTGAGGTCACTCAAAAAGTCTATTTTTGCCTTTGTGCGAAAATTGCAAGTGGCTACCTTGAGTTGCATCACCTCACCTCCACTTAGTGGTTAACCTTAGTATGGGTTGAGTTAGAAACTTCTAGATTTGTAGGTGGGTGGGGGAAGTTATTGCTCTTTTTGGTGGTTGAGTCTGAGACTTATTTAGAGGTCCTTCTTGGAGTAGTTTTGGTTGTTACCCAATCTCTTCTTTTAG
The DNA here is from genome assembly GCA_028749045.1 of Cupressus sempervirens. Classification (NCBI taxonomy): domain Eukaryota; kingdom Viridiplantae; phylum Streptophyta; class Pinopsida; order Cupressales; family Cupressaceae; genus Cupressus; species Cupressus sempervirens. Next base: position 936,272,328 of record CM053785.1, on the reverse strand, counting down.
AGAGGAGTCTTGGAAGAGTGAAGGAAGGAAGGGAAAAGCTCTACTCAAAATTGTTCATTTTCCATTACCTCTTCATGAAGGTAGGATTTCTTCATCTCCCTTGTTCAGATTTTCATGCTTGTTTCATGCTTGTGCTATTGTGTTGTTATTTGGATGCTTGTATGTATGTTGGGTATGTTGGGAAGGATTGCAACCATGTTTCTTGAATGCTTTTCTTTCATGTTTATGTTTGATTTTCTTTTGAAGTTTTCTTGTATGGGTGTTTTGGCACTACTCACCCTTGGAGAGGGTAGAAGTGGCCAATTTTGGGAAAGGTTCTTTTAATTGGACTCCAACAGTGTAGAGTCTCTTCTAAGGACGAGAAGAGAGAGAGAGGGTAGGGTGTTATGGGCTCCTACCTGTCAGCACAAACTATGTATGAGTTTTTGGCATGTAAGAATGGAAGAACAAAAGTTCTTGAGTTATAGCCCTGATTGGGCACCTGGTTTGGTGTTGTGTCTGACATCTCTTGTTAGAAAAATCCACCTTTTCCTAGTTTTGATTCATTGTGAATCCTATTGTGAAAACCTAGTATGAATATGCATGTTTGATTTGTCTTTTGGTCATGCTTGTTGACACTTGATCAGAATTATGTTCCCTCCACGATCTTAGCAATGCGTTGCAAAAACTGATGTTGATCCCTTGATAAGGGACTTGAAGGAAATTTATTAAATTGTTGTAAAATTCGAGATTGAAATCCTATGTAATTTGTATTTCAAACCTTGTTGTAATGGCAATGACACCGAGTTTTCTTCTTGGTTTTTTCCCGACTAAGCCTTTGAATCAAGTTTGCCAATAAAATAATGGTTGAGTATTATTGCTTCTCATGAGATTTAATTGTAATTTTTAGTTATATGGATGCATATCAAAAATAAGATGAAATGATGATGATGTTATAGGCAAAATTCAATTTTCATATATGATGAGACGAAAATTATGTGGTGAACGTAGATTCATTTTCGTGACTATTGAAATCAAGAATCGATCTTGCAATGTTGTTTAAAGAAGTTATTCAATTCTTGGCTTAACTATGCTTTACCAAAATTCTATAGCATTAAAATATATATATACCCTCCTTTCAATAATGGATCAAATTGGTTTTCATACTTAGATAAATATTTACCTTTATGTCTTTTGTTCTTTAAATTTTCTACACTTAGAAAAAAATATGACACAAAAAAATTTGTATCCTAGAGCCAAATAGTCTTTGAATTTTGTATGGGAAAGAGATTACTTATTCCCTTGAACAGAGAATATTCTCTGAGTGATCCTTTATTTCAAATTTAAATTCAAAAAAAAAAAAAAATTACTACTAACTAAAGAAATAAAACTTAAGTATTCTAAATATCCTAATCTCCCCACCTAATAATCTTTTTCCATTTAATATCACTAATATCCTAAGACTTGACCCCTCCCTCATATTAATAGCCATGATTTAAAAGAGATGACATCACTCTTTTGCTTTTTAAGATGGGTGCAGGTTTGAGGAGGAAGTCAAAGTATTAGTGTTATGACTGTCAACACAATTACTTCACCCTTCTTTCTAAGATCAAAGCAATCTCAATTTCTTCCTTGTGCTTTTTTTTTTCCTAGGCATTTTTCCATCCACCCAAGACTACAAGATGTTCCTCGCGTGCCCCAAGAGATCTGTCATATGACAGATGTACCAGCAAAAGTGTATTTATGGGGGGGTGCAATTTGATTTACTTGGGCATTAAAGCCTTCACCTTGGCAACGTATAACATGTTCTTTTTTCATAAGCAACCATTATTTCCTCCAAGTCAAGTCAAGTTTGACTTTGTTTCCCCTTCTCAAACCTTGGGCAGCGTGGGAGTATGTGGGTTGGGTGGAAAGTTAGCGCTAGTTTATATTAATAAAGTTTTTTGTTTAAAAGTTAGTTTAAATTATGTTAGTATAGGTTAGTGTTAAGGGTTAGTATTAGTTTTGTAGGATTTTAATATTAGTTAAGTTGATATATTATAATTTAAGTTTTTCATTTAAGTTAATGTTAATGTTAGTAAGTTTAAATTTAAGTTAGTATAAGTTATTTATTTATTTATTTAATATTAGTTTATTTATTAGTATTTAATTTTAGATATGAATTGTTGTTAGATAATAATTATTTATTTATTTTACTTAGTTTTAAAATTAGATTTATTAATATTGTTAAAGTGGTATTTTGAAAATGGCTTGTTGAGTTATTAGTTAAAAAGTTGTAAATTAATATTAGTTGTAAATTTATGTGAGACTAATAAGAAAGGTTAAATTGTTTTGCTTTAACATTCAGTCGAATTTAAGTTTTAATTTATTATTTAATTAGGAATGTTGATTTCAAAAAAATAAATGTATTCATGGATTTAAATAAGACTCGTGATTTGAATAAAGTGATTAAATAAAAATCATGATCTGACTTCTATCTTAATTAGTTCTTGATTTAATAATTCAATTTAATTGACCCGTATTCATTTAGATAGTTTTCAATAAATTTAAATATAATGATTGTATAAGCAATGTAATAACAAAACAAATGGCGACATCAGTTTTATAACGAGAGCTTAGACTTAGCGATTTATTCCTCATCATGATCTTTTAAACTTATGATGAAATGTAGAGAACCTATATTTCAGCTGTGAAGACAAACATATCAAACTTAGAGCATTTTAATTATTAACTTTAAAATAAAAATAAAAAAAATTTGTTGTGTGTTTCTGCTCTCATATTCTGGGCATGACAGAACCCTCACCCAGCTCTTGTCCTGCTCATTACACCACCACCAGTAAAGTTTAGCAGCCAGAGCCTCACCTGTAAAAGCCGACTGCCTCAAGCCAAGACCCCTGTAATGTTTCGGACTGCACACCACTTCCCATCTAAGTAGACCAAAAAAAAAAAAATAGAAATTCAAATACAAAGATATAACATATTGAAATTATATTAAAAAGACATATTTATTAGTTATATATATAATTTGAACTTATGCATTACATGAAGTTTTAGGAACAATTTATATCAAATAGTCAAAACTAAATATCAATGTAAAATTAATAATAAATATATTTAAAATAAGAAATTAAAAATATTTAATAAATTGTGATAATTAATATTGATTAGACATGTTATGTGAGGTGGAAGATAAAATGATTGAAAAAATAAAATCCTATCAACTTGTCACAAATGTGGAAAAGATAAAGTTATAATTAATACACTCATTAATGCAATATGAAGTTGTTAGAAAATATTTGTATTTTTTGTTGAAGAAAATTAATTTTCTCCCCCACCAAAAATAGTATGGACCAATAGAATGGATGAAAAATGTGATTTATAAAATAATGAAAAATTAGAAAAAGATAGAAACATTTGAAATCTCATATAATCTTTTAAATTCTTGAATTTGATTGGTTAGTGTTAATGTCATATTTGGATTGACATGAATGCATAAGTATTCCTGCCTTGGCAGGAACTAATAATAACTTGAATATCGAGCATTTTTTATTGAACATATGTAACATTGTCCTATTCTTAAACCTGAAAATTGATGAATTCCAATTTCTGGTTGTTGGGGTTTACTTTGGAAGGAACACCAAATATGTTGTAGAGTCATTTTTGATGGCCAGTTCGTCAAATGCCAAGACTCTAGATAAAATAGTTGATTGAAAACTCCAACATCCAGTGGTAATTTGGAGATGAACACATGATTACAAAGTTAGTAAATGGCATTGATGTTGATAGTTAGGTTCAAGAAGTTGAACAATTAAAGCTTAGTAAGGTATGGTTCATTTGTGGGCAACGACTATCCAGGTAGTTCGTTCAACTACCCGAATGCCCAAGTTTCTTCAACACGAATGGCCACGGTTTGTCAATCCTACTGGGCCATACAATTCGTTGTCAGAACAAAAATAGTCCTCCAATTCGTACATATATTGTTATTAGCCTATCCCTTATCAATAGTCCCATCATTCCTAACATCTGCGACAGTTTTGTCAAACGTTTTAGATGCTAAGCAGCCCCAATTTGGCATAGTTGTAAATTAATTTAGATTTGTAACTTAATATATGCTCCATGTCACGGATGAACCTTATCAAACTAAATTTATTTTAATCAATGACTTCATAGAGACTCATTTCTTTGAGTTGATTTGTATTAAACAAATCTTTTACCATTGTGCCTCGATGGATAACCAAATTATAATAAAGTATATGCACATGAGGATGTTGACAAATGTATAGAGCTTGTGGTGTGCTGACAATATCATTCACACTTCTAAGGTAATCTTATCCTAATGAAAAATTACAATAGACTAGGCCTATTAATTTTGTAAAGTTCATCCATAACCATCACATATGATGAGTCTGGTTATAAATAAATCATTTGCGCAAATGGGTTGATAACTCTAATGGCCGCATGTTATTGATGTACTTATGAACAACTAAGCGTTGTAATTGTATATTATCTATGTCCCAACTATGGTACCCATCGTGTCAAAATTGAAAATTGCACCAAGTTTATACGGAAGACTCAAGCCCCTTTTTTAAAACAGTGAAGAGTGAAGTTTTTCATTTTTCATTTGTAAATTTTTTTGAGAGAATGTAAAACTTAAGAATTTTAAAAAGATTAATTGTCATGTATTCATTTTTTATTTCTAATCAATTTTTAACTTAATTTATTTTATTATTATTTGTATTATCTTTTAAATTTATATATTTAAAATTAATAATTAATTTTAATACGAGTTTATAGTTTGTATAATATGATAAATAATATATAGATATTATTATTTATATTTTTCATAATTTTAGTAATACATATGTTACAATAGATTTTTACATCTTTATATAGATTTCTATAGTCTAAGAATTATATAGATAATACAAATCCACAGAAGTTTAATAATTATATTAAATTTTTATAATCTAATTATAATAATGTCTATAGTTTTCTATAGTTTAATAATTGTATTAAATTATTATAATTATAATTTTAGGATAATATAATTTCTTTTAATATTAGCATAAATTATTAGTAACAGTGTTCATCCAAAGTTTTAATCATGTGTATGTTTTCAAATTATTCAATTTAAAAAAATTATTTTTTAAGAAAAACTAATGATATTGTGTTAGAATTTTTGTTTTGAGATTTTCTATTATGTAAAATATAGTAAAAGGAAAAAAATATTTAAATAAATTTACTTACAAAATTTTAAAGTAATATTTTTTACATATAGCCAATTTTTTTTTTAATTATTTTACAAAAATAAAAATGTTAAACTTAAATAATAATAATCCCTAACATAACATATCTCTCGCACAGAATGGAGTTGTAAAATGACAACCAAAGACGCTAATAGAGAATTTTTTTCGCTAGGCTACGTGTGGGACTCAATAGAGAAAGTTACAAAGTTAGATTCTTAGTGGATTTGGGATAGAACATTTCTTTTTGTAGAAAACTGTAGGATCATGCGTGCATAGCATGATGGAGTGGATGAATGAAAGGCAATGGATACCCAGGGAGTTATTTTGACTCCATGCCTCCCCTCCCATCATCCACTGCATCATGCCATGCACGCATGATCCAACAGTTTTGGTGTGACTTTCAATGTCGAGTTAATATTTAATTCCATATCTACTCCCAATGGATGGCTTTATATTACTCCATTTTATTTTATATCACATTATAAATATTTTAGCTATAAAGTTTATTGTGGGAAATAAATGAAGCATTTGATCACATAAGTTTTTTTTTAATTCTTCTATTTAAAAAAGAATGTTAGATTTGTGCTTATTAAAATGAATATCACAATATAAAGTTTTAAAATTACATTGTATTTTAAATATTAATAAATACTTATATTTTACAAATAAATAAAGATCAATATAAGTATATACGATTGATAAATATATAACTATTCAAATATATATATATATATATATATATATATATATATATATATATATATATTATATATATATAATTTAAGAATATAAATATTATTATTTTATTTAATGAATGTTAAAAAAAAGTCTTACAAAATTACAAAATTATTCTTATTATAGTAATTTTATTATTATTTTTGATCGATAAACGGCCAAGGCCTTGGATCATATATTAAAGAAAGGGATAAAAAATACATAGAATTTCTCCGTTCAAATGGGCACTGGTAGGACAGAATGGAGAAGAAAACCTCCAGTCTTGCCCGGGACTCATGTCCTATCTTATTACATTACCCTCGGGGCATACCTCGGTACTTAAAGTTACATAAGTTAACAAATTACATAAGTTACATATGGGCATTCCCATGGAAATTTGACTCAGTATAACTTCCTTTCAACTAAATGTAAATAATCCGAAATAAGATACTTGTCAAGGAATTCTTTCTTCAAGACATAAAATTGTTAGTAGCCTAAAGAATATTTTCCAAATTCCAATCTGCTCTTTCATTCAAAATCCAATAATAAATATGCCTAATAAGGCCAAAACAATAAATAATCTGACTACTAATTACATCTAATATGGATCACAAACCATTATAAACCTAAAATAAAACCTATACTAAACAAGGCAGGGGAAAAAAAACAAAGAGCACATGATATATGAAAAAAAATAGAGGTAATAAACTATATGAGAAAAGAAACAGAGAGTCAGCAAATTCTAATAAGCCTAACCCATAGATCCTGATAAATAATCTAAATTATGATTCATTACCAAGGACTCATAGCTGTAGATGCTGAATAACCCGACCGATAAAAGGATTCCAATATATAAACCTGAGAGAGATCTAACTACAAATCCCTTGATTTGTGAAAATAGGATAGAACATTGAAAGACCCGAAAAAAAAATTTAGACCGAGAAAGAAGCCCAAGAATTTTTAATAATAAAATTAAATTTGTAAAACATCTGAATGACTTATGAACTTTATTCCAGGTATGAATGGGGAAAACAACTAACTCTAAATAGAGGAGGCATAGACATACTGGAGAAATTCAGAAACAAACCCTCAGATTTTTGGTCAATCAATTAATCCCATTTGCCATTTTAAAGAGGAAACAATACCAACATATGGCAAAACAGTCTCCAACGAAACCAAATAAGTCACAGAAATCTAAAAGCGTAACCTAAATCAAACAAGCCATATCTAAATGTCTATCCCATAGATCAGTTAATGCAATCTAAATTGTGAATCGTAATTAAGAAATAATGGATACTACATGCTAAATTTACGACAGAAACAAAAAATTCATTATCCAAACCTAAAAGAGATTTGTGAATTAAGGATTACACATTAAAGACTTGGATTATCTATACAAATTGAGAAAGAAGCTCAAAAATTCATAATATTAAGACAAAATTGCAAACTAGCCAAATGACTATTTGCTTAATTTCCGATATGAATGAGGAAACCAGATAAATCTGGACAGAATAAGCTTAGATCTTCTGAGACAAGTCAAAAAAACACCCTCAGATTTTTGTTTAATCAATTCAACCCAATTGCATGATTAATTTCAAGGAAATGATATCATCATATGACGAAATAGTCGCCAACAAAGCCAAATTTAATTCGACGACCACAAAATACTAAAATCGCTACCTTAATAAAACAGAAGTATGGCACAAATACTGAATCCATCATAACATTGACCACTTGGAAATATGTTCTATTACCCAATATAACCTTACAAAATTATGTAGTCAGAGATATACAAAGCTATACTATGTAAAACTATAACCAGTATCGACGCAACATCCTGTATAATACTGATGAGGAACCCAAAAATTACCAGAAGACTATTAATGCTAGTTCAATCTAACTGAGTACATAACCGCCTTCAATAACTAGCTATCAAAAACCTAAGACCATATACTAATGTTTCCATGAGACCATAATCACCTCTGGAACAAAGTCTGGATCATCCATGACTACGTTTGGCGGGAGAACGTAATCAACTCTAAGTTTGCTCAATTTTTCAGCATTAAGAATGCAGAATTCCAAATCATTGAGATCATTAAAGACTACACCCAGACTCACATAGGATTTAAACATGTTGATATATCTGACCACCCAGTCCAGATTGTCTTCTGCCCTAATCCCACGCCAGCATAGGAGGAAATTAACACTTGCTTCCATTTGAGGCCAAGCCCTAAAAAAGGCCAAATTTTCCCTAACCATAAGGCATTGTTGACGTGAGGCAATCTTCAACTCTTCCGCACCCAGAGGAAGACCCATATATTTTTCAGGGTAAGGGATTCTGCCCTTTTCATCAATGCTGTGAACCGCCTTCTCTAACCCTCGCCTCCAAACAGGATTAAAAATATCTTCACAAAGCCTAACAATCTCTTCTTTTCCAGCCTTTGCCCTTACCATCACTCTAATGAAAGTCCCAATTATTGAGCTATTGGTTCTCCAGGTCGCCCTATAATCAAAGATATCTTCCCCTAACACCCTATTAACGACAAAACGCGACATATCATCTACATTTCTCAGAAGGCGGTTCCATCTTTCTGGCGTTACCTTTTCGAGAAAGGCCATTGTTCTATTTTATGTCATATGATAGACACTCACATTAGTTTCCATCTTAGCAACAGGCTAACACTCAGGAGTAGGAGAAGTCTGCCTCTCTAATTCTGTGTGTTCTGCTTAAAAATTCATTCCCATAAAGCAGAGAAAGCCATCATTACCGATCTATCCTACGTACCCTTTATACAAATTTGGAATCTATGTTAGGCAGTGACCTCATCTACTTGAGTTAAATATTGAGTATTAGATCACATTTCCACAGCCTTTATCACATGAGCCAAGTGTCAAGTCCGGAACTCGCTCTCCCCTATTCCAACTCAAATTTACTAATGATAACTTTCTGGACCCTTAATAAGTAAAGATATCTCATGACACGATCTACAACTGGGGGCCAGCTGGAAACATGAAAAGCAAGATGGAAGTGAATGGAAATCTAGGCTCAGGACAATTGCTAGGAGTTAATATCTCTTTAATCATTGTAGCTATGTCAGACGTATTGCTTACAGGGAAAAGTCCCTATATAAATAATCTCAGCGACAGTAAATCAAGAAGATACCTGAGGAGAACTAAAATAAAGGAAAACAGAATAACACCTCGAAATTAACAATGCAAACGTGATAAAAAATAGAGAAAAGGATATTTCTCAGGAGATAACAATAAAGTTATCAACAATAAATATTTGATGATACTAAAACCCCCATAATAACAGAATAGGGATACAATTGCAAAAATATCAAAAATGGCTAAATAATACTATAATATAATCTCTTTCTTCCTATTAATTAAATATAGAGTTTAAGGTATATTATTACGAAACATTAATAGGAATTAGTATAAGTATGTATCTAATAAACTATAAATCATATATATGTTTATGATTATATTAGCATATGAATATATATATGCTTTTATATACGAGTATGTATATTAATATAAAAGGAATAATTGTGAATATTATCTAATTCTCCAGAGGAGGAGAAGACTCTGAGTTATATATGAGGAGCGATTCTCCATCAGCACCCCTGTTGGCGAGTCTGTTAGCCATAGTATTACCTTCTCAGTAAATGTGGTTAATTAATACGTCTTCAAATTTTTCCATTAAAATCAACACTTCTTGGAGTTTAGAGTTTAGGATCCAATTAGGAGTCTTTTTAACCCTAATGCCATTAAGAACAACTTGAGAGTCACCTTTGATGATGATTTTAGATAGACCTAGATTATGGCATAATTTTAGACCTTTCTCCAACGCTTCAAATTCTGCCATATTATTAGAAATCGGAGGGAGAGGAGAGGCTAGCTTAGCAATCCATTGCCTCTCTTCATTATTGATGATACAACCTACACCAGCTATACCAGGGTTCCCTCTTGCTGCACCATCGAAGTTCAGTTTGTGCCATCCTAGGGGTGGAGGAACCCATTTACAATTAGCCCTTGCCACTTTATTACTGACTGCATATACCATGGGGGGGTTGATCAAATTAGCCCATTGTTTCTTCATTGTACCATCCCAAAAAGAGAAAGAGCCTTCTTCATGGGAGGATTTCCTTAGATAGGCATTCATAACTTCTATTATAGCCACTTCCAATTTTAACAAAAAATTGAGTAAGTTCCGCTCTTTATTTTTGAAAATCTGATGATTTCTTTCTTTCCAAAGTTCCCATACCACTAGGGATGGACAAATATTTTGAAGTTTGTTGTACACCCCTTGAACCAAATGTGTCGGCCAGGAATTGAGGAACCCCTTAAGTGTATTTTGAAAGGGGGTTGACCACTTAAGTTGGGATTTAATCCATTCCTAGCAATTTTGAGCAAAAGGGCAATTGAGGAAGAGGTGGTCTGCATCTTCATTGCTTTGTTTACACATAACACACCAGTTGGGGCCCATAATACCAAATCTAGATAGTCTATCCACCGTCAGAGCTCTGTTCTGAAGGACGATGGCTGCATCCCAACACAATTTTAAAGGTATTTCTGCATAATTCCACTTTTGTGAATGAATAATAGATTGATACCCAAGCTTCACATTTTAGATTCCATCCTTTGATCTAGCCCAGATAAGACTATCCGGCCTTTCAGATTGTTTAATTTTCCTATTCGATATGATCTTATTATAAGCAGTGATTAAATCTGGCGCCAGTTCTAATTCATCGATGGATCGCCATCTCCAACGCAATTCCCCATCCAACATCTCTTTAACTTTATAATCTTTGACCCTGCGGCCCCATTCTGATTTCAGCTTAGATATAAGGTTCTCTAAATTGGGGGAGGAATAGATGGGAGGAAGTCCATCCCATGAGTCTTCCCAGAACAAAGCTTTGTTCCCAACCTCGACATCCCAAGAAAGAAATTTGCTAATAATACCTCGGCAATTTGACATGAAATTCTAACATTCCGACCCTTTTGGAAGCCTTTCCATCCTGCACAATGATTCTAGATCCGATGGATCAAGGTATTTATAATATAGAATTTTGGCCCATTTGTGTTCATTTTCTTGGTATAATCTCCACACAAGTTTAGCTCCCAAAGCCTCGTTCTGCCATTGTGGCTTCTTTATTCCTAAACCCCCACATTCCTTGGGTTTGCATAAGTTATCCCATTTAATAAGAGCAAGTTTCTTGTCATGTTCCTTATCCTTCCATAAGAAATTTCTAAGTTTGGTCTCAAATTTCTTGGACATCCAATTAGTGAGGGGAAAACATGCCATGGGAAAAATTGGAGTAGCTGAAAGGATTGCTCAGATCTTGGTAATCTTCCCAGCCTTAGAGAGCCACTTATTTTTCCAACTCTCGATCCTCTTATCCACCTTTTCGATCGTGTCCATCCAAATTTTGGTGAACCTCGATTTCTTTTCTAGGGCGATGCCTAGATATTTGCAGGGGAACTTTCCCTTTTTGTATCCCATAATTCCACATATCCTATTTTCCATTTCAAGAGATGTGTTTAAGAAGAAAATATCCGATTTTTCTTTATTAACCTTCTAACCTGAGGCATCCATATAATGCTGAATTATGCTTTTAAACCCCTTGGCCTCTTGAATGGAACTTTTACCAGATAGAATGGTGTCATCTGCATACTGTTGATGTGTAATATTAGGAAAATTCTTGGTGACAGTAATACCAGAGATCTTTCTTTCTTGATAAGCGCAGGAGACTGCTCTCCCAAAGGCTTCAGCCATTAGAATAAAGAGGGAGGGGGATAGTGGGTCTTCCTGCCTAATACCCGTGGATATTTCAAAAAAACCCTCAGGCGTCCCATTTATGAGAACATAAATCTTCGGAGTAGAAATGAACTTAAATATTAGATTTATCCATTGATGAGAAAAACCAAATGCTTCTAAAACTTTACAGAGAAAATGCCAATCAACCATATCGTAGGCCTTCTGTATATCTAACTTCATAAACATACATGCTTCTTTATCTATGGTAGTAGAGTGAATGACTTCCTGGATTATGAGTATGCCATCCAAAATTGATCTTCCTGAAACAAAACCTGTCTGCTCTTCTGAGATCAATTTTGGCATAATTACCTTGAGTCTATTAGCTATGACTTTAGAAAATATTTTGTAAATGGTATTGCATAGAGCAATAGGGCAAAAATCTTCGGGATGTTCCGGACAATCCTTTTTTAGGAATAAGTGTAAAGAAAGAATAGTTGATTTCAACTAATAGAGATCCACCATTCCTTGAGGCTTCAATTGATTTCCATAAGTCTTCCCCAAGTATATCCCAACATTTTTGAAAAAAGAACGCTTGAAACCCATCAGGGCTTGGGGATTTATTTGGACTCATATTAAAGACTACTGATCTAACCTCTTCCAAAGATATTGGTCTATTTCAATTTTTATTGTCATCTGCAAAGACCAGTTTTGGGATAAATTTGAGCATTCGGGACTGTGCCTCCCTATTAGACCCTTCATGATTATTCAGTAGATTATTAAAATGAGAAACTATCGTTTCTGCTATTTCTGTTGGATTTTCTGTATGTGTACCCTGCGGCGACAAGATGCTAGTAATTCTCTTAAAAGCTTAGTTCTGGATTGTGGAATTGTGAAAAAACTTAGTATTCCTATCTCCCTCATCCAACCATTTCTCTCTGGATTTTTGTCTCCAGTAGATTTCTTCTTTGGCTAAAATATCTTCCTGTTCCATGAGAAGTTCTTTTTCTAAAGTATATTTCTCATAATTCATACCAAATTTTATGATTTCCTTATTCAAGTTTTCCAATTTTTCTTCAACTTCTATTTTTTCTTTGAAAATATTATTGAAGTGTTCTCTGTTCCACCTCAAAATATTTTCTTTCAGCAATTTGAGTTTGGAGACAAAAATAAACATTTTTGACCCAACGAAATTTGCTTGAGTCCACCATGTTTTAATCAGTTCAAGAAATCTCGGATCTTGGAACCACATCTTTTCACACTTAAATGGATTTCTAGGAGGTTTAGATGGTTCAGAGATTTCCAAACAAATAGGGAAATGATCTGATCCTGCAAAGGGCAGTATGGAGGATTGAAAATCCTTATTATTGGAAAAAAGATTACCTCCCATGACGAATCTATCTAATTTCTCCGCAATATAATCATTATCCTTTCTTCTATTATTCCATGTAAATATGCCATTACTTGATGGAATTTCTAGAAAACTAAGTTTGTCTATCCATAATCTGAATTCTATAGACGAAAGCGGCAGATGTTGAATACCTCCTATTTTCTCATCTAAGCTTAGAATCGTGTTAAAATCTCCTCCTAATATAATCGGATTTTCTTTGTATTCAATAATAACCGAGCTTAATTCATCCCAAACAGTTTTTTTTCCTATAAAACTGTTAGGACCATACACATTTATAAGAATGAATTTTATATCTGATTTTATACCCTGTACGTTCACACACAACCAGTTTTTATTATTTGTTAGATAAGTTAAATTTACTTTCCTAGGGTTCCAAATAATTCCTAAGCCTCCCGAGGCACCTATAGCATCAATCAAGATAGAATCCCATAGCCCCAACATCTTACTAAGTTTAGCGCCTTTGCCTTTATTAAGTTTGGTTTCTTGAATTAATATTATATCTGATTTAAATTTTTTTAAATATTGTTTAAATAACCTTTTTTTGCTAGGGGCATTAAGACCCCTAGCATTCCAAGATGTTATTCTCATTTTGCCTTAGGAAGGGTCTTCCCCTTCCTCATGATAAGCAACTCATCAATTTTCCTCTGTTCTCTAGCTAGACCTTCATTTTCATGTAATTCCTTCAATGATCTCCTACCTCTTTTTCCTTTTGTCTTTCCATAATTTGGAGAAATTAAACCTTCCTGATTCATTTGTATACCAAGCTCTTGCCTAAATATATCCAGTACTTGATCTGCTGATGTAGATCCTTTCTCTAATCTTACAAACTCCTACATTTCCAATTCCTTGCAGATCTGATACCCGAGACTATCCTCCTCAAGTTTTTTATTTTCTATTTCTATCAGTTCTTCAATATTTGTCCTATTGTTTTCCTGATAACCTTCTGGTGTATTTCCACTTTATTTGTCCTTTTTCCTTACACTGTCCTCCATCTGGATCCCTATGATATCCCTTTGGAGATCCTCAGCTGTATAATCTTTTCCTCCCAAATTGGTTATTATTTTCTGTACCAACTCCTCTTTTTGAGAGTTAGTACTCTTATCTAGGTTCTTAAAGTCAAAGACCTGAATGAGCTCCTCTGTTAATTGTTCCAAACCGTTATCTTCAATCTCTAACAAATCAATATCTTGTGTAAATTCTAGATCCTCATTTAAAATTTTTTGAAGGACTTTTACAATTGGGACTTCTAGGCTTTTGCCATCAGTCCAAATTTGTGCCTCTACTGGGCTGAAAGGCGAGAGAGGATGCCCATCCGGAGTTTGCCAAAATTTTGAAGCTCCTCTAGTTCCATCAAATTTTGGAGTGGTTAATTCTACTTCAGGGAGAATATCTGTATTCAAATGTTGAGATTCCTGTAGTTCTGATCTTGAAATTGCTATTTCCAATCTATCCTTGGGTGAAGAAAATAGCATGTTATTTTCTGCTTCCTCTATGTCTTGATGATTCACTGAATCTGTAGTTCTGTTCTGTAACTCTCCTTGTCGGGCCTTTTCCTTATTCTCTTCAAACTCCTTCTGATACCTGTATGTTGAGGACCCCTTTAGAGTTTTTGTTTCCCAATGACTCTCTACTTTTTCATCTATCATAAAACTGCTTCCTTTATGCTCTGCAGGAACCTCATGTGTTTCTGTATCTTGTTCTGGATCTTGATTTATGACAGTTGTTGGCAATGTAATGTTCCTTTTAGGGTCATCTTTGTCTCTGTTAAAAAATTGTTTTGAAGAGGGACTAGATTTACAATTTTCATTGACATGTTTTACTGTAATTTTTTTCTTTTTTTTTCTATTCTGTCTTTTAGAACGACTATCATCCAATCCTAGGTCTATGTCCTTTTGAGGAGCAGAAATTATGACTGATTTAAGTCTTCTTTTATTAGGTAAAACCTTGTTTGATGCTTCATCAACTGTTCTTTCTTTCTGATTGACCTGACTATGGAATCCTGTTGGAGAGATTTGATCTTCCTGTCTTTTACTCTTCATTGCCTTCAGCCAAGAAAATTGACTGCTAATATCCGAGGTAAGGGGGAGAATCTTGGGCATGATTTTATGAAATTCATCAAATCTTAAAATATCAACTATTCTTTTTTTATAAGTTTGATACTTGATATCATAAGAAGCTTTATTGGTTATAAATTTTTGTTTAAATTCCAGAGGGTGATTGATCTTCACATTGATTAATACCTTGACATTGTTACAGCAGTAGAAAGAAGCATCAATACCTCTGACCTCTCCTACCTCCAACCCTATGGCTTTAATAATGTCTTCATGACAAAGCTCCGGAGGGAGGGATGGCAGAACAAACCAAGAAGGCAACTTGCAGTCTAAATTTTCTATTCTAAAATTGTGAGACCAATCTATGAATTTAACACAGTGACCATTAAAGAAACATTCAGACCATAATAAAAATTCTTTTTTGATGGACACATCTAAACATAGTAAAAAAAGTACATTTTCTAAGAAAGTGAATATACTTACCTGGTTCTCGCAGGAATCCTCCAACCAATCGAGTAACAAAAGGAAATCATCCTGTGGCCCGTTCCAAATAGCAAAGATACCTCTTTTTATGCATTTGTCCCATGAAGATTCGATAGCTTCGTTTGAAATTCTGACTGGTTCATCTTTCACATAGCGCAGAGATGACCTAAGAGATGAACTAGGGTTCACAGAGTGATGTGGATTATGGATTCTTCGATGGGGCGGGATGTATGAACCTGGAGAAACAGAAAAGGGTGATAAACTTCCTGTCAGTGGTAAAACCAATTGATATGTATCCGGAACCCTAGCCTTGAATTTTTTCGTGTGAGCATATTTCGTTAAATTGGAAATTCGGATTTGATTATCCAGTTGATCTATCGTAAAAATTTGGAATTTCGGATTTTGGTGTACCTCAGCACGAATTTGAGAGTTCTGCGAAGGGGGATTTTGAACATACAACTCACGATCTTTATTTCCCTTGCTACATCGCTGGCTGGGAGGTTCCTCTGCATCGCAAAAAATTTCAAATCTGTTTGTTGTATTAACCAAGTATCTCTTGTCAAATATGCTTTGTGGTTTCTTCTGCTACCACATCGGCCTGAGGCCGCTTGTCTCTATATGTTTTTGCAGGGTTTTTCTTTGAGATTTCGCAGGTCGAAAAAGGTTTGATTTTTTCGCAAGTGCAGAGCAGAGCGCCATATTAATAAATTTTCTAGTTTTACAATATTATTTTTTCACACTCTTTGTTTATTATAGTAATTTTAAAATAATTATATTTTAGTATTTAGATGATAATTTCAAATAGATTAATAAATTGCTTATGTAATTTTATTTGTTTATGAATGTAACAGATAGATTGAAAAATATAAATATATAACATTCTTTAAAAAAAAAATTAAAAAAAAGATTATTGATGAAAGTATATTGAACCACTTAATTGAAATTAGAACCAAAGCAATGAATTTATATAACAGAGAGTGTCAGGTAGGTAGAATGAAAGGGTTAAAAGTTTTTTTTCTAAGTGTTGAACCAAAAAGTATTATTATTAAGTGTTGAACCAAAAAATATTTGTATTATTATTATGATTATCTTCAATCATTTTAATAATTGAATTTTTTTAACAACATTTGAACATTTTAGGCATTCAACTTTTTGTATTTGGTATTTTTTTAGTTTGATTTTATAATAATAATAACTTTAAATTAATATGCAAATAATTAAGTTAAAATAATTAATGAGATTAATAAGTGTCCAATGTTATATTTGTGTACATATAGGAATAGATATGCATTACAAATTATAAGGTTTCTTTTAATAATATATATTATTCTTAATAGTTATATTATTATTAGTAATTAGAAATATATTTTTAAATTTTTATCTAATAATGAGATTGTAGATTTAAAAAATATTCTAAGTACTTAATATTTTTTTAATTTTTAGAACTCTATTTTTTTAATTAAGATTTTAGATTTTGTCAATACACTTTAACCAACAAGACTTGTTTAGTAGATAATAAGCTCTAAAAATTATTCTACAAAAAGAAATGTTCTATGCCAAGCCCACTAAGAATCTAACTTTGTAACTTTCTTTATTGAGTCTCACTTGTAGCCTAAGGGTTAATTGGGGAAGCCTCCTTCTTGAAGGTTTTAAGTTCAAAACTTACATTGTTCAATATCAAAAAAAGAAATTCTATTATTGTCTTTGGTCCTTATTTTACAAGTTCATTCTTATGCGAGAGATATGTTATGTTAGGGATTAATGTAAGTTTAACATTTTTTAGTCGATAGGCTATTTGTGGGAACTTTGTTCTCAGAAATTAATTTTTTTACGAAAAATTTGCAAGTTGGCTGGAAAAGTTGTCAATTTGGCTGGAAAATTGAAAATTCTTCCCGTTAATTATTTACTGGCCATTTTTTTTTTAATCTTCCTCCACTTTTAACTCTTGTTTTGATATTTATTAGTTGTTATCTCCACTTTTAACTATTGTTTTTCTTTTTCTATTTATTAGTCGTGATCTCCACATTAGCTCATGTTGTGATCTATTCATTTAGCTTTTGATTTTTAAAATTGATTTAGATTTTAGTTTTTAAATTTAATTTTTTTTAATATTAGTTTAATTTTTTCTTTAAGCATTATTTTTTAGTTTCTATAATTTATTTAGTCAATAGAATATTTGTTAGACATTTATATTTTTATATTTCTTTTATTAATTTTTCATAATAGTTTTTTTTTATGATTTTTTAAAATGATATTTGATAAATTTAATTTAAATAAATAATATTTATTGATCTATTTAAAAGATTTTAATAAATATTATGTTATTTAAATTAAAAATTATTAATAATCTAACTTGTTCACATAAGATTATATTTTAAAAATCCACTTTTAACAATTATTTTTCTTTTGTTATTTATTTAAAAAATAGTTACTTGTGATCTCCACATTAGATTATGTTGTGATCTCTATTTATTAAACTTTTGATTTTTTAAATTGATTTAGATTTTAGTTTTTAAATTACTTTAAATTATTATTTTTATATTAATTTAGTTTTTCTTTAAATATTATTTTTTCTGTTTCTATAATTTATTTAGTTAATAGAATATTTGTTAGAGATGTCGTTATTTTTCATATTATTTTTTTGTATTTCTTCGTAATAACTTTTTTGATGGGTTTTTTTTTAATGATTTATTTTTCATATATGATAAATTGAATTTAATTGTAAAATCTTGAAATTATTGAACATGTTTCTCAAGCAATATTCAAATTTCCTAAATATTGTAAATTTTATAGCTATATTTTAATCTTCAACCTTTTTATTTTTGTATTTTTTTTTTTTTTTTTAACTTATATTTATATTATTTAATGTTCATTCTAGGTCTTTCTCTTAAATCTCATCTTCTATTGGCACACTCGTTGCAGGTACAAAAGCATGCGACTGCTAGTTATTTTTGTAACATAAATAAAAACAAAATAGGTTGTATATAAAAAATATTATTTGAAAATTTTGCAAGTAAATTTATTTAAATATTTTTTCTTTTACTATATTTTACATAATAAAAAGTCTCAAAAAAAATCTAGCACAATATCATTAATTTTTTTAAAAATTTAAAAATTTTAATTGAATAATTTGAGAACATACACATGATTAAACTTTTGGATGAACATTGTTACTAATAATTTATGCTAATCTTAAAAGAACTTATATTATCTTGAAATTTTTAGAATTAAAATATAATAATTTAATTCAATTATTAAACTATAGAAAACTATAGAAATTATCAAAATTAAATTATAACAATTTAATATAATTATTAAACTTTTGTGGATTTGTATTATTTATATAATTATTAAACTATAGAAATCTATATAAAGATGTTAAAATCTATTGTAAAATATGTATTAATAAAATTATGAAAAATATAAATAATTATTATTATATATTATTTATCATATTATACAAACTATAAACTCATGTTAAAATTAAAAGAAATTATATTATCCTAAAATTATAATTATAATAATTTAGTACAATTATTAAACTATAGAAAACTATAGAATCATCATAATGAAATTATAACAATTGAATATTATTATTAAACTTTTGTGGATTTGTATTATCTATATAATTCTTAAACTATAGAAATCTATATAAAGATGTAAAAATCCCTTGTAACATATGTATTAATAAAATTATGAAAAATATAAATAATAATATTTATAAATTGTTTATCATATTATACAAACTATAAAATCATGTTAAAATTAATTATTAATTATATACATATATAATATATTATTAATTTTAAATATATAAACTTAAAAGATAATACAAATAATAATAATAAAATAAATTAAGTTAAAAATTGATTTGAAATATATATCAAAAAAATGACGATTAATCTTTTTTAAATTCTTAAGTTTTACATTCTCTCAAAAAAATTTACAAAAGAAAAATGAATAACTTCACTTTTCACTGTCTAAGGGGCTTGAGCCTTCCGTATAAACTGGGCACAATTTTCAATTCTGACATGGTGGGTACCACAGTTGGCCGTACACACACAAGCATGTATGGGGACCATTAGAGTTATCAACCCATCTAACCAAAGGATTTATTTATGACGAGACTTATCATTTGTGATGGTTATGTATGAACTTTACAAGATTAATAGGCCTGATCTATTGTAACTTTTCATGAGGATAAGATTACCTTAGAAGTGTGAATGATATTGTCAGCACATCACAAGCTCTATACATTTGTCAACATCCTCATGTACATATACTTTATTAAAGTTTGGTTATCCATCGAGGCACAATGGTAAAAGATTTATTTAATACAAATCAACTCAAAGAAATGAGTCTCTATGAAGTCATCGATTAAAATAAATTCAATTTGATAAGGTTCATCTGTGACATGGGGCATATATTAAGTTACAAATCTAAATTAATTTAAAACTATGCTAAATTGAGGCTGCTTAGCGTCTAAAATGTTTGACAAAACTATCGCAAATGTTAGGAATGATGAGACTATTGATTAGGGACAGGCTAATAACAATATTTGTACGAATTGGAGGATCGTTTCTATTTTGACAATGAATTTTACGGCCCAACAAGACTGAAAAGTTGTGGCCATCCGTGTCGAAGGAACTTAGGCATCTGAGCAATTGAACAAACTGCCTAGATAGCCTTGGCAACGGCTATCCAGGCAATTCATTCGACTGCCTTAGATGCCATGCCTCCCACTCCCATGCCATGCCCATCACATCGAAAACTATACTGCCATCCGTCTGTGTGCCCTCTTGTCCATGTTTGTCAGTGTTTGTTGGACAATGGAGAATAGTGTTTCCAGGCAATCGTATTTCAACGTTTAACAAAATCGAGTAAATAGAGGAGGGAGATCTCTTGGTTAGTTTATTCCATCTTATTTAGGTTGTTCAGATTACAAGTTTTTCCTTGGTCGTGTTATGTATGACGGTCTATAATTTTAATTTATAGAAGGTTAATTTTTAATTTTTAATATTAAATCAAGTTTTAATATATTACAAAAATAATATTAGTCAAAAAGGTTTGCACAAAATATAAAAGAATATTGCATCAAAGTTAGTAATTGTATCTAAGCAAAATGTATTAATGAAAGTATAAAATTTATTGATCAAATGTATTTGTATAATTTGGTTTATAATTTAATAATCAAAGTATAAATAAAAATAATAATTTACTTTAGTGTTAATAATACAATATAATTGGGTGTGTGTGTGTGTGTTACTTATCTTACCAATGTTAAAATTAGTGATTAAAAATTATGAATTCACTATAAATATTTTCATCTATTGCTAAGTGACAATTTTAGCCATTAAATAATATGTTTAAAATTATAAAAAAATATTTTTTCTTGAAACAACAATATTATAATTTTAATTTATAGAAGGTTAATTTTTAATTTTTTAATATTAAATCAAGTAATATTAATATTGAAACAACAATATTAATATTAAATTTAAAAAAATTAATATTACTATTGAAACAACAATGTTAATATTAATATTAACATTATAGGGCAGAGTCAGGGATTACTCACTTCCAAGTATCGATGGAGGTGGAGCCAATTCTAGTGGCAACAAAACATGCAGGATTATGTGGTCAAATCACGACCATCTCATGGAGATGCTAGGGCCTCTTCAAGAGTTTGATAGACCCCATGCACCTTCGTAGGGTCTCTTTGTTCTGCTCATTTTTTCATGTTAATTAGTGGGTTTTCTAGGGTTTATAGAAATGGAGAAACGTTGTTTCCCATTTGAAATGCCCCACCTAAATTTAGAAATCAATTAGGATAAATATTATTTTATTTTTGTGTATAGTGAAAAAAATTAAAACATTTTGAAAACATGATGGATTTTTTTGAAACTTTTAGCGAAAATTTGAAAAAAAATACTACTTTTTCATGAATTTGGAAAAAAAAAATTGACTTTGTTTTGTCTCGAGATTAGCCTGTCCCCATTCTATCGTTATACCATTATAGATCCTCCAATTACCACTCACAAAAAGTCCATAAAAATGATATTACATGTACTAATAACATATTACACATTCACTAATAGTTGATCATATATTACGTTTCTTGGTTGTTGATTGGTCCATTTGTGTAAAAAATACTATTTTTTGGTGAGTGATTGTTGGGGGTGAACATAATGGGTTCCAAGTGAATGTTTGAAAATGATACTTTTAAACCACCTCGCAGTCTACGAGTTTTATAGAGAGCTCCATAAATGCAAAAAAGTTGAAAGGTTAGCTTTAAGCTCTTCACTCTCATACAGAGGTTAGCCTATGCAACAACTGTGAAAAATCTAACTATTGTAGTCACTGATTATTAATCTCCTATCATAAATGATTATTAAACTGCTAAAAATAAATTCCCAGCTAATATCAAAAAATAACACAACTGCAACTTCACTTATAAAATACAGAAAGAAATGCGCAACACAATGAACACAATATATTTGGACAAATTGTGCCTGGAAAAACCCCTAAGGGAAAACCAGTTCTATAGATGAGGAATTATATTAAACTTCAGCAAATCAAGAGATACAAAATTCCTTGCCTCTTACTGGCAGAACTCCGACAACCTCCTAATTTATCTCGCTAATATTCCCCACTATTATTCCCACGCTAACACTGTGCCCTTGCTAACACTGCAAGACTATTTGCTAACACTGCAAATGTTTCTCCAAACTTCTTGTTCTCCAAATGCCCCATAGACCCCCTTTTATACTACTCTAGTTGGTAAACCAACGGCCGAGATTGATTTACAATTGACGGTGGAGATATAAAACAACTTACCAACCCTAACAAAATTGGTTTCTAGTTGCTTCTAAAAGAAGTTAATTATTTAATAAATAATTGTCGTTGCTCTAACCAATTTGTTAGCAAAAACAATTAGATACTAAATAATAGCACATGGACAAACAGTTGTCCAAGCTAACAAAACTAACACTCCCTCTTAGCGAGGAAGTTCTTCTGCAGGACACCTAACTTATCTCTAAAGAAGATAAATTTTGCCTTCCCCAATGCCTTAGTCAGAATGTCTGCTACTTACTCCTCTGTAGGTATGTATTGTAGCTGAACAACTCCCCTTTGTACACAATCTCTGATGAAGTGATATCTGATATCTATATGTTTAGACCTATCATGAAACATTGGATTCTCAGACAACTTGATGCAACTCTGATTGTCACAATGTATCACAGTAGTCTCAACCTTCTGACCAAACAAGGCTACTAACAACTTCCAAAGCCATATAGCTTCACATGTCGCCATGCTAGCTGCTATGTATTCTGCTTCTGCTGAACTTAGAGCCACAGACTTCTGCTTCTTGTTGAACCAAGATACAACTCCTGATCCCAAGCTGAAACAACACCCTGAAGTGCTCCTTTTTTCTGTTGTACTTCCTACCCAATCTGCATCAGTATAGCGTATCAACTTGATACCCTCACCTTGAACATATCTGATCCCATACTCGACTGTACCACACAAGTAATGTAGTACATGCTTAGCCGCTGTCTAATGCATTCTCTCTGGTTCAACCCTGAACTGACTAAGAGAGTTTACTGCAAATGCTATATCTGGTCTAGTGTTGACCAAATACATAAGCGGACCAATCAACTATCTATATAAAGTGGGATCTACATCCTTCTCCTTAGATGTATCTACCTGCCTCCAATTCGTAATCATGGGTGTAGACATGGCTTTGCAATCCTCCATCCCGAATTTCTTCAAGATTTCAATGCAATATTTCCCTTGACCAAGGAAAATCTCCCCATCTGTCTACCACACTTCCATGCCTAGAAAGTAGTGCATAAGTCCTAAATCCTTCATCTCGAACTCTTCTGCAAGGTTCCTCTTGCAATCCACTATGAGCCCTAGTGAACCTGTAAGAAACAGGTCGTCCACATAAAGAACAAGAATGAGAATCTCACCCCCAACCATCAAGTAGTAGAGGCTAGCATCTGCTTCACTCTTCACAAAGCCCATTTTCTGCAAGTATGTACCAATGCGCTCATACCACGCTCTAGGAGCCTGATTGAGTCTGTATAATGCTTTCTTCTATCTGCACATGTGGGTCTCTTTGTTGTGTGCTACAAAGCCTTCTGGTTGTTCTATGTATACCTCCTCCTTCAACTCACCATTAAGGAATGCTATCTTGACATCCATTTGATGGATTTGCCATCCCATTTGTGCTGCAAGTGAGATTACAGCTCGTATAGAAGTATACCTGGCAACTGGGGCAAATGTCTCCTCATAGTCTATTCCCTCCTTCTGAGAGAACCCCTTTGCCACGAACCTCGCCTTGTATTTCTCAATGCTACCATCTGCACCGTGCTTTATCTTATAGATCCAGCATGATCCAACTACAGCCCTATTTTTTGGTCTAGGTACTACCTCCCACACATCATTCTGCATTATTGAAGAATATTCCTCAACCATAACATCTCACCATACCTGATGTTCTGCAGCTTCCTGATAGCTAGAAGGCTCACTACTGGTTGTCTTCACTGTCTAGTACTCTTCCTAGGAGCTCCAACAAACTCCTGAGTATCCCTTTGTGTATCTGGAACCACATGGTTCCCACTGCCAACTGTAGAGGATGAAATGTCAACCTCTAGGTCTTCTAGATGCATTTCCTATTGCACCTGTTGCTCCATACTCTATGAATCTTCACTAACTGAGTCTACTCTCGTACTAGTAACTATACTTGAGCTTTGTTGCTCTTGACTTGGTCTTGGAGCTTTTGTTGGCTACTCACTTTGATCATCTGCTGGAAAATCTCTGGATCTCCTGAATGCCTTGTCCTCCATGAACTTGACATCTTGTCTGACAATAATTCTTTTAGTCCCTGGAATGAAAATCCTATATGCCTTTGAGGTCTCACTATACCCAACAGAGTACCCCTTCTCTACAGTCTGATCTAACTTTGTACATGTATCTCCAGGAATATGGCAATATGCCAAACTCCCGAATATCCTGAAGTGACTAACATCTAGCTTCTTCCCTATGAAAGCCTCCTCTAGTGTCATCTTCCCTAGCACCTTGTGTGGAACTCTATTCTAGATGTAGACTGTTGTATTACACGCCTCTGCCCATAAGTAACGGGGCATGTCCTGGTCATGTACCATAGCTCTTGCTGCCTCCGATATAGAATGGTTCTTCCTCTCAGGAACTCCATTCTACTGTGGATTGTAAGGAACAATCCATTCTCTCTTGATTCCTTCTCTGGTATAGAACTCCTGGAAGATATTTCCTTTGTACTCGCCTCCATTGTCTGACCGAAGAACCTTTATCTTCTTTCCTGTCGAGTTCTCCACAAGAGCCTTGAACTCTTGGAATTGACTGAAAACATCATCCTTAGTCTTCAAGAAGTATATCCAGGTCTTTCTAGAGAAGTCATCAATAAAAGTAACATAGTACTCATATCCTCTGAGAGATTTCATCAACATCAGTCCACAAAAATCTGAATGTACTAGATCAAGAACACCCTTAGATCTGGTGTCACTCCTTGGAAAAGATGCTTTCGCAAACTTCCCCAACACACATCCCTTACATACATCATCATGCTATGTGCTCACCTCTGGAACACCTGTCACCGTCTCACGAAGCAATCTAAGTGCTCCATGATGAACATGGCCCATCCTCCTCTGCCATAGCTCTCCAATATCTCTAGGATTACTGTTGCTCATAAGTGCCTTAGGAGTATCAAACTGCAATCTATAAAGGCGACCACTCCTAGCTCCAATAGTTATGGGTGATTTCCAATCCTTGTGCTTAATCAACACATTTGTCCCTCTAAAGAGTACATTATACCCCCTATCCTGAAGAGCAAATATAGAAATCAAATTCATACCTAAGCCTGGCACATATAACACATCATGAAGTGGGATTATCTTTCCATTCTCCCTCTGAAACTGAATAGTCCCTTTCCCAACAGGGTTGAGTTTGGACAAATTTCCCATAGAAATTTGGATGTTGGTGTCCTCCTCCTTGTAACTGGAGAAGTACTCTCTAACTCCTATCATATGAAATGACGCCCCACTATCTATATACCAAACACACTATGAGGTTGAGCTAACCATACAAGCTATGAGTGCAAACTCATCTTCCATTCTACTAGAGAGTTCTTCTGCACTTGCTGAAGCTGCCACCTGCTTCTTACCCTTCTTCCTCTCTGGGCAATCACTGACATAGTGGCCAAACTCGTGACATCCAAAGCATTTGACCTTAGAAAGGTCCTTCTTCTTCTTCTCACTTTGTGAATTTGATCCTTTACTAGATCCCTTCTTTGTTTTCCCTTTACCCGCTAGGGCAACGTTCTCGTGTTCCACCTCATTTTTCTGACTCTTGTTGGCCGCATTGACAAGACTTAGTCTAAACTCCTCCTGAGTGAAATCAGTCCATAGTCGATCCCAACTCGGTAAAGTATCTCGTCCACTGACAACTTGAACAAAGACACTCCATTGTTTAGTAAACCCATTTAGGGCTATTCTCACTAGCTCGTCATCACTTGGGCTATCTCCAACAGCTGCTAACTCATCCTTGACAATTCTGAGCCTGGTATGGTAACTTGTGATGTCTTCTCCCTGATTCATTCGGGTATTCTTTAGCTTCTCTCTGAGAATCAACTTCTTGTTGGTGGTAGCATTCTGGTATAGATTCAGAATGGCATCCCACATCTTCTTCGCCGTATCTAGCTCTGCGTTATGTGAAACAATATGATCCTTGACACCATCAAGGATAATCCTCCTTGCTTTGGCATCGTCCTTCCTATATGCTGCAAGTTGTGTTGCATCTGTTGGTATAGGTACAACACTGGTAGCATAATCTTTGATACCATTCTCTTCCAACAATAAAGAAATTATGGCCTTCCAGACACCAAAATTTGAGGCACCATCCAATCTATCCTGATCTCTCAAACCAGCTGAAGCCATCTCAAGGGTTTAAAGCAATAATAAATCTAAAGAGATAAAAATTTCTTTCCTAGGGCAAAATTCTTCTACCCTTAACAATGCTCTGATACCATGTGAAAAATCTAACTATTGCAGTCATTGATTATTAATCTCCTATCATAAATGATTATTAAACTGCTGAAAATAAATTCCCAGCTAATATCGAAAAATAACACAACTGCAACTTCACTTATAAAATATGGAAAGAAATGCGCAACACAATGAACATAATATTTTTGGACAAATTGTCCCTGGGAAAACCCCTAAGGGAAAACTAGTTCTACAGATGAGGAATTATATTAAACTTCAGCAAATCAAGAGATACAAAATTCCTTGCCTCTTACTGGCAGAACTTTGACAACCTCCTAATTTATCCCGCTGATATTCCCCACTGTTATTCCCATGCTAACACTGTGCCCTTGCTAACACTGCAAGACTGTTTGCTGACACTGCAAACGTTTCTTCAAACTTCTTGTTCTCCAAATGCTCCCTAGACCCCCTTTTATACTACTCTTGTTGGTAAACCAACGGCCGAGATTGGTTTACAATCGACGGTGGAGATATAAAACAACTTACCAACCCTAACAATATTGGTTTCTAGTTGCTTCTAAAAGAAGTCAATTATTTAATAAATAATTGTCCTTGCTCTAACCAATTTGTTAGCAAAAACAATTAGATACTAAATAATAGCATATGGACAAACATTTGTCCAAGCTAACAAAACTAACAACAACTAGATCATCTCCCCTATAAACATTGAATATCTTTTAGTGGACTTGCAATTTCTACAAATAGAAACACATTAAAACAAGAAAAAAATTTGAAAAAATAAAGTTATAGTATAATGTAATATAAATAATCAAGTATAAATTATAAAATGTATATTTAATTATTTTGATTAAAAGATTATAAAGTTTTTTTTCCTTGTAATTATTTATAATTTTTATAGAAATTAAAAATGTGTCTTTAGATTTTATTTTGATTTATTATTATTATAAAAAATAGAATAATTTAATAAACCACATATAAATAGACAATTATATGTTAGCTATTTTATAATCTAAATAAAATAATGAAATTAATTAGTAATTGAAACTACAAAATAAAATTATTTAAAATTTCTTAAATATTTAAATTATTTAACAGGCAAAAGCCTACAATGCAATGGTAACTTGCGAGCCAAATTATTTTTATACAAGGGAAAAATTAGGTTTATATGGATAATCTATTTTCATTTTCTTTTATTGCTTGCATCCATGCATGATCTATTGATGTAAAATAATTTACATAACGACCTGGCAATGAAGGTAGAACTAATCAATCTATTTCCCTATGCAATAATTCAATATGATCTACCTATTATCCAATAATATTAAAAAAAGAAAAAAGAATTTGCACGTGTTTTCAATAATAATACTCCAAACAATATTACCTATGTGCACATTGTGCAACCACACAACACTCCTTCAATTCTAAGTACTTCTTATATCTTTCTTGTTTATATTCAAATGACAACATTTCAATCGCTCTCTACATTGAAAAGAACATAAGCTATTATTAAAATCCTAAATTAAACTTGTGTTGCCAGCAACTCAACAAGGCTTGCCACATGTGCAACAATTATTATTCACTACCGTTGGAACATTAACTCCAACACCCTCACTTAATGTGACAACTAAAGGAAACATTGTGATATTGCTATCAGGATTTAACTATGTGATTTTGAGTCAAAATCTTTGACCCATGTTTCATGAGTTTGACTCAAAATCACATAGTTAAATCCTGATAGCAATATCACAATTTGAGTTGCTGTGGAAATTATCTCCTACTTATTAAAGGAAACATTATCTAGAAATTATACTTTGAAATTATGTCATAGAGGAGTAAGACTTTCTTATAGTTATGCAGTTATCATCTAGCTTTGAAACACCATTGGACCCACCATCTCTTCATAAACGATGCCAAGCTTCCAGACTTTTAGATCTCCCTGAACTATTGGACACACAATCTCCACATGGAATGCCTCATAACAATCGTAAAGGCATAGCTTCTCCGATCCTATAGCGCCTCAAACTATTCAAGAATCCATCTAGACTTTATCATATCTTTTCCTATTTTTCAAAGCATTGATATCTTCAAAATCAAACAAATTCTTCAATGAAATAATAATCATCCAGTGGTTCTTCTCCTATCCTCATCTTCTTAACAACTTCTCTATCAGATAGAATTTAATAGGAAGATAACTCTGATACCATATTAAAAAAATAGAACATCAGTAAAAAAGAAGAGAGGAAAAAACTTTTAGCTTGTTTATTGAATAATAGATGCCAATTTATACAATAGCTTGACTCAATAACATTCCTAAATGACTGTTAATTAGATTGACAACAAACTACTTCATGATTGACAACACACACAAACTTGACAACCAACTGAAACTTATGGGCACCTAACTCAAACACATCTAGAATAAGAACTTGATTCAAACTAAAACTCTTTAACTCAATCATAAACTAAATTTGTGTTGCCATCAACTCAACAAGGCTTGCCACATGTTCAACAATTATTATTGACTACCGTTGGAACATTAACTCCAACAGTTATTTACATCGAACATTATTTAGTCATATTTTTATTACATTCCTACACTTCCACTAGATCTCAATCAACCACATATTCGAATATTTAAGGAACATTTTTTTTTTATATAACTTTCATAGAGTTAAAGACCATTAGACACAATCATACATGAACTTGTAGTACAATGTTACAAATTACTTCATAGATAACAATATGTTCTACATTGTAAGTGTCATTGATAATGACAATCTTATAATTGTGTAATTACATATCAATAATATGTAGTTTACACAAAAATTATGGTAATGTTGAGGTTATGATACATCACATACACATATTTTTGCCACGATTCATTATATAATACATTAAAAATACAGAATCTTATTGTTGGGAATGTTCTTGTGGAGCTATAAACCAACACACCATTTGAATCAATGGGTTTCTAGTGAACAAATATTTGAAAGTGACACCCTCTTGATGTAGGAACACCATACGACTACATACCAAGTATATTATTTAATTTTACAAAACCATTGTCATATATTTCATAATGATATTTTAAAACCAATCATTTTAAAGTCTATTTATAACCATTTAATTATTTGGCACACATAATAAGCTACTCTCCAGGTATGCTTTGAAGGGGATTATCTCAACAAAAACATACTCAAGTAAAATGTTCCAAGTCATTCCTAAGTACTCAAACCATCAACACCAATGAAAATCTACTAGGTTGATAAAGTTTGAGCCAACAAAAATGGATGAACTAAAGAAAAAAATTGTCAAGTAAGTGAGACCAAATAGTAAGACCAAATAAAGGTTTTCATGGGTTAAGGGTGCAATATGATGTCTAAACAAGGAGACATCAAATACAACTTAAGAAAAGAGGGAAAAAAGTTGTAGCAATAAACACATCATTTTAAGAAAACATTATTTCATTTATGCTTTAGTTAATTATATTTTGAACAAAAGAATTTTGTGTTCAATACAATTATTTTTTCTTTTTTTTAAGAATGTTTTTTTGTTGTTGCTAAAGATAGAAGAAGAGATTATATATTTTGACGTGAGTATGATCTAATTGACATTTATTTCACCCTATGCATTTATTTATAAAATTACTTTACATCATACAATTCATAAAAAAAAATCTATTTTTTAAAAATAATTTATATTTTAACTATTTTGTGAAAGAATGAATAGTTATATAATGCTTAATGTAGCCAGTTGTAATGAGTGATAGAGTACTTAGAACTAATGGGACGATTAAAATTGGAGATGTACATGTGTTAATTTTTAGCATTTGTACATGACTCAATTTTTTAAGCAATGTCTATTTTAGTGAAACAATTTGTCGGCAAGGTGTATAATTTGATTTAGTTAAAGAAGAGATATATTATGTTTTCAAATTCCAATCTTAAAAGAGTTGGATTGCATACTAGTAAAGATAGAGCATTTGAAAGAGAAGAGACACATGGCGATATCTCCAAACAGCAAAGTGGAAAATTTTACCACTATATGGGCTGTTTAATATTGTGAATTTTATATTATGTTATCAAAATTTATACATAAGTTGTGTTGTATGGACATGTAGGAAATATGTATATAACTGATGTGTTTTTTTTGTGCTTATTTGTAGAAGTTGAATACTCTGTAGAAGTCTGATTTTCAACTAGTAGCAATTATTTACAATTTCCATATGTTTGGTAGGCTGGTGTCTGTAATTAATGTTGTTTTTAGCACAAATTTCTTTTGAATGATGCTTATGGTCTATGTAATTTAGATCCTATGGCCATGGCGTTAACTACAATCATGTCAGTGCACAAATTGAGAGGATTGAGTTCAATGGCATTATCATACGCATCTACCGACAATCGAAAACGCCCATTAGCTAATCGATCATGGGTTTTATTGGGGTTGTCCTTCGATTGTTGAATCCAGATCACCTTTGTAGTTCTTCCATTCCAAGGTTTCAACCACAAATCATAAATAATCTGATAAAAAACACCATCGATTTTGGCATCCAAAGGAATTTTCATAGGAACGAAATATTTCTTCGTAGGTCAATGAAAGATAAGTCACAAAAAGAACGGACATGCTAGAAGCAGGAAAAATTATGAACAATTGCATTCTGGGTATGGTGTAAGTGTTGCTTGTTTCACACACATTTGCTCTAGTTATTCACATAAAAGGTAACAGGAAATTTCCAGACTTTGCCCAGAACTCATTGCATCCATTCGAAAAATATGCATCATTAGACACGTAGAGGGGAAGGAAACCATTATTACATACTTGCTTCATTCCCTTCAACTCCAGACCTTCAACATCTGCTACTCGCTAATGTCAAAACTGAAATACAATTCACACTTTTTTAACCTGCCAATAGTAACGGTGCAACGACCTCATTAATTACACCTTTTTCTCTGCTGACTTCCTTTTGTCTATCTGACATGCTACAAATGTAATTTAATTCCCAACAACTCTCTTCACGGACTCTTAATTTTCTGCCTAATATTATTTTTTCAAAAAAGACTAAAACCCCATAAAAAACAATCTTGACCAATGAAAATTTTAGAATTAACATAAAATATTTAGATTTTTTAATCAAGCCTCTCAAACTTTGCAAAATCATCGATGATTAGTAAAAAGAAATATTTTAGGAGGTTAAAAGAAAACATTAATTCTTGCCTTTTTAAAAGACAGGGACTAAAAATCGCTTGGTACTCATTGCGAAACTTTACTATTCATTAAAAAAGTCCCCAACACTCATCAATTAATAAATAATCATCAATTAATAAATAAGAAATGTTTTCCACGACATAAGTTCCCTACTTATCAATGTCCATCTTCCGACATGCTGATTTGAAATCGATCGAATCGATAAACCTTACCAGAATTACAAATGTCGACTGTTTTCCTTAGGTGGTTTTTAACTGTCAAGACAAAGCCATTATAATGTTGCTTTTAATTTTTTAACTGCCAATGCACAACCATTATAATGTTCCTTCAGAAACAAAGAATATTGGACATGTTCACTAGGGGAGAGGACCCGGTACTTGAACACCCTAACTTTGCATTTATCAAAATCTTACGTAAATTTTTTGAATCGCTCTTAATTTTTTACAACAGCTTACTTGGTGAGTCGTCTATTTATAACTAAAGTTTTAAGTCCACATCACTCGTTATGATGCCACATCAGCATGCTTTTTGCCAAATTGTCCAAAACAGCCCAAAAAAAAAAGTGAGACCAATGGACGTGCATAAAAAGCACCCATAGTGGAACAGCTGATGTGACATCACATCATTGGTTACTTTTGAGATCAAAAGGTACATTTTCATTCATTTTTTGGTATTCATCATTGTACTAACAACTTTAAAGTCACAAATATCGGTGCAATGTTGTTAAAAAAAAAAATTAGACATTAAGTCAGCAAGTGTAGATATAAAGTACACAATTTCTATCACAGCCATTGGAACCCGTTCAAGTACTTGATCCTCTCCCCTATTGAGGTAAACACAAAAAAATACCTCACAGGAAAATACACGGCGAACGCCGGTTCATCTGACAATTCTCGGCTGGTGTGCTCCCAATAAGAGCTCGTCGACAAGTGCTGATCACTACAAGTTTCATCATTTTTACTTCGTTATTTTAACAATTTTGCAGAGACAACAGACGGGAATAAAAATGCAGCGAAATTATTAGGGTTTCAAATCGTAATTTGCATTCCAAAGAGAAAAAAGCCCCCAAAATAATAAGAACAAATCCAGATACATGAGATATCAGGCAAGACCGCCATTAACCCTGAGGATTTGGCCGTTTATCCACTCGCCTTCATCGCGGGCCAAGAAACCTATTACAGAAGCCACATCTTTACATTCTCCGAGCCTTTCCAGCGGAGGCGCCGCCGCAATGGCTTTCACGGACTCCTCGCTCCTCACACTGTAAAACATATCGGTGGCAATAGGACCAGGGGCTACACAATTAGCGGTAATTTTGGTTCCCCTGAGCTCCCTGGCCAAGATCTGCGTAAATGTCTCCACGGCAGCCTTGCTAGCCACGTAAGCCCCAAACCCTGGAACCAGAGTTTGCACTAGGGTTCCTGAAATGTTTATAATCCGGCCGCCTCCGCCCTTCACGATCCGCTTGGCGGCCTCCTTGCACATCAAAAAGGGACCTTTGCAGTTCACATTGAAAGTCGTCTCCCACTGCTGAAGAGAGCATTCGGCTATGGAAGAGCAGGATGAATCGATTATGCCCGCATTGTTTACCAAAATGTGAACACGGCCGAAGATTTCCAACGCTTTGTCGAATAGCTGAGTAACATCTTCTTGCTTTGAGACGTCTGCCTGTACTGCAATGGCCGTGCCCTGACCTTGAGCTTCGTTAATGGCGGACGCCACTCCTTCTGCTTGATCTTTATTTCGGATGAAGTTGATTACGATTTTAGCGCCGAGAGCGGCCAGATGATGAGCGATTTCAGATCCAATGCCACGAGAAGCGCCTGTTACGATGGCTACCCGCCCCTCCAGGGGTTTCGTCGTCATTTTCCTTCCAATCCCCTGGCCTAGTATATAGTGTAGCCCATTATATTGCTCGTCCAGTAAATACTGAGAATTTGTACTATTCTAATAAAAGAAGGCTATGGAAATCAAATGGATCTTTATGTTTGAATGTACAATATAGGAGGATGAACTTATTTTAAAAAAACAATATGAGGAGCCTTAAATAATTTTAAAAGAAGTAATGGGAGTAGTTTAGTCAAAATTGGTAAAAGGTCAATGGGTCTTTGGTCTATTCAAAAAGAGTCTATCATGATCAGAGAGTGGATGTTCCTCGCACTGTCTAAACAGCCACGATATTGCACCCGCTTCTCCACTGTCGTTTCAACGC
Organism: Cupressus sempervirens; assembly: GCA_028749045.1. Lineage (NCBI taxonomy): Eukaryota > Viridiplantae > Streptophyta > Pinopsida > Cupressales > Cupressaceae > Cupressus > Cupressus sempervirens. The sequence goes on along the minus strand of CM053785.1, from coordinate 936,238,221 downwards.
TATTCCGTCCGTTGCCCGTCACTTCATCCGACGTGACCCCGCGCCCCAGAACCGTCGAACATACGCGTTTAGCAAGGACAGACGCGTTCAGAAATCAATATCGACGTAGGATCGGCTGCAAAGGGGATTTGGACGCCATCAATGATCCACCAACTTCGCCAACTTCCTGAATAGAAAGAAGCGGGAAGAATGCTGTTTTTATGATTTTTTCTTGTTCTTTCTACTCATTTTCTGATTGTTGGGCTGCGTTTTTCATCGACAGCTAGGGACCGTGTTTTCATCGGGAGCCAAAGACAACGTTTTCATCTGCACTGAGGATTCAAGATTCATGTGAGCTCTGATTATTTTTCTTTACGATTCTCTTCTGTGTTTATGCAATGTAAAACGACCGCACAATAACGTTACATGTTTTTTTCTGTCGCACAAGAGATCTTGGGGGAACAACAGAGAATCAGAGCTCAATTTCATCACCCTTATTCAGGTATTCTTTCCATCTTAAACAAATACTCTCAAATGAAAGGCAGTTTACATTTTAATTGTTTTGGCGGGAAATTGGTTGCACATTTTGTGAAGGTGATAATTTGGGGTGAGATTCATTTGTTCATTTGTTCATTTGCTCTGTTTCTTAGATTTGTTCAATTCTCATTTATGTGTGTAACATAGAAGTTTCTTTGAGTTGCCTGTTTGAAAATTTGATTTATACACCGATCCTATGTTCTCCATACTGTAGATGATGTGTAGTTTCATTTCCTCTTTTCCGATGCTAGAGGGAGGTATATAGTTTTGTAAATATATTTCACATTCTTAAGGTTTTTGCCTTTTTTTACTTCATTTTAGGGTACTGTACTTAATGAATTTATAAATGGGTAGCGGAAAATTTTAAGATATTTAATACTATGTTAGTATATATAATATTTAAAATATTTTTAAAAAATTATAATAAAAATATTGAACTTAAATGAATCTTAATATGTATTTTTTAATTAAAAATGATTATTAAAATCGATTTTACAATTCAAATATTTGATTACTTTTATAGTAACATATATTTTTTCATTAGTTAACAACTTAAAATCGGATTGATGTGTAATTTGTTTAATGATTTCTAAATAAAAAGAATATGTATAACAATAAGTCAAATTTATAATTTATAATTATAAAATTATCTCTAAAAAAAAATACAATATAAAAAATATAAATCAAATACAAAAAATAATCAAATTATATATAACAATCATCATTTTAAATAAAAAGAATAAATGTAAGAGTCAACCAAAATAACTTATAAAAAGTTAGATAAATAAATAAACTTTATATAAAGATATATAAAAATAAAAATATTTGTTAATTTATGTGCAATTATTTATTTATTTATTTATTTAGTCATTGTGTTATAAGCTCTTTAAATGTTAAATTATTATTGTTGAGATTAAAATCTTATTATTATGTAGATAAAAAAAAATACATAAACATCACATTTAAAAAACCTAAACATCACATAGTATTACTCTATTCACATAATCATAGGATAGAAAGGGCTCCATACCTAACAGATATTTGTCCCTATTCACACCTCCACAATGCAAATAGCCTTAAGATTAGCATTATATAGATAGATCATATATTTTTAGAGATATCAATCTTCCTTATGTCAGAATATGTCATTATGTCTATATGAATGTTTTTCTCACATAATTTATAAAATAGATAGAGCAATAGTGAGAAATCATTTCTATTTGCACATTACAATTGATACATTAAAATAAATTTAGATTTATATAAAAATTATAAATTTAATTTAATATAACATGTTTCCTTCTTATATATTAACAATTCTAACACAACAATTATATATAATACTCATCCAAGCTAAATATAAAATAAAAATTCTAAATTTTAAATTCTTTACTAAATAAAAACTATCAAATAACAAATTTATATTTACATAAAATCAACTCTATATATATATATATATATATATATATATATATATATATATATATATATATATATATATATATATATATATATATATATATATATATATATATATATATTGTAACACTTATTCTTTATATATTGAAATCTATTTTAAATTTTATTTTCATTATACTAAAAAGTTATATTGAAATCTATTTTAGATTTAATATATTTTTATATTATATTGTTATTTATTTTTTTGAGATAATTTTGTAAATATAAATTATAAATTTGACTTATTGTTATACATATTCTTTTTATTTGGAAATCATTAAACAAATTACACATCAATCAAATTTAAAGTTGTTAAAAACAATATATGTCAGTATAAAAGTAACCAAATATTTAGATTGTAAAATAAAATTTATCAATATTTTTTATTAAAAAATATATACTAAGACTCATTTAAGTATAATATTATTAGATAAGATTAAATTCTTTCATTTTAAAATATATTTCATTTAATTAAATTATTTCAAATTAAAAAAGTAGTTTATATATATATATAATTTCAAATATCTTCAAATTTAATTTACAATTTTTTATAATTATAAATTATACTATACTAATATCAATATTTTATCATTTTAAATTGGACTTTTGTATGTTTTTAAAAGGTTATCACTATTTGAAAATATAGCAAAAATGAATCCCCCACTAACATTATTAGCCCCTACAGAAGTCACATTGGCGGTCATAATGAGATCAACGTAAATTAAAATATATAAAAAAAAATTCTTTCCATATGGGACTGTCAGCAATACTTGGGTCTTGTTTCAAATAGACAACTAACGGACGGAGGTAATGGCACTGGCTAATGGCTAGTACAAATATTCGGCTATTTAGCCAGCGCCCACAACTTGGCCTATAAGATTATATAAACACTTAGACCAAATCAAGCCACAAGCTAGAAAAGAAAAATAACTCAAGTTAAAACCCTTGATGAGGAAGTCACTAAGAAAAATAAGATAAGTTTTGAGGCCACTCGATAAAAGGATCATAAAATAGAGATTGAGCTCATTGGTGAAGAGAACTCCAAACTCCACTGAGAACTCCAAAGAAAGCATCAAGCATGTCATGAAGAACCAAGATCACTCCACCAAAGTAGCTACCAATAATGTTAGTGAACAAAAATTGAACACAATGTCGAGCACAACAAACAAACTACTAAGAACCCAAGATGCTCCTATGTATTAGATTCTTGAGGTAAATAGAAAAGTGTGTCCCACTTTTTAATCCAAAAATAAACAGTTACACTGATCTTCATCTTTGCCAAAGGCTTCAAATCCATCAAAGACAATAGAATAGATTTGTAAATCCAACATCTTTTTTTCATTATTTGAAACACTAGAATCTTCCATATCACAACTAACCAATCAACATATTCACTCACAGGAATAAAAACGAATTATATAGTAATCTACCAATAATTTATGCAACTTATCATCACAATATTTATATATGAGAACCATATCAGTAGTATCATGTAAATCTAAATAAGAAGAATCATGTAGATCATCAATTATATCAACAACAATCGAATCTAACTCCACATCAGTAGAAACATACATTATTTGACGATATATATATTTTATATTTGACTACGTGCCCCTATTTCATAATTTATTTCAAGCTTGAATCGATATTTACATCACCATTTCCTTTCATGAAATTAAGTTATTTGAATTATTTAATTAATCATTATTATTTTACATCAATTTCCTTGATTAAATTGAAGTTAATGTATTTAATTAATTTTAAATAAATGGTTGGATCATCTTGATTTTTGTATTATTTAATTAAAAGAATTTGCTCCCTTTTGATTAAATAAAACCCCTCCTCACTTAATGTTATGTGCAATAATTATTATTTTGAAAAAAAATAATTAAATAAATGTCACACACTTTATTTTATAAAAAAAGAGATTATTTTACATTTAAATTAAAAAAAAAAAATCCTCATCTTATAATTTTTATGGAGTTTTACACTCCACATCTCTTAATTAAATGTTAATTGCACATTCTCTTATGTGGGTCACACCTTTTCATTTAATTTTTACTCTCCTCTAATCTAGGAATATCTCTTGGCTTTGGTATATATATTGCATATCTTGTGTTTTCTTGGTTTGCTTGTTGCTTTGTTTGTTGCGAGCGAGCGTTCAAGCATAAACAAAAGGTACAATAAAGAAAAATGCATTGAAAGGATTACTAGGTATTTTGCTAGATCTCTATAACACTTGGATTTGGAACTAGAACGAACATTTTATTTGTTTGGCTTGAGTGCTTTTACATGCTTTCATAGATTCACACTTCATTTGGTGCTCTAAAATTGGATCTAGATTTGCTTTCACGCATATATATTTCACATAGTAATTAGGCCCTATGAACAGTATTTGGGAGATCTTGAGAGACTGAGCTTCATTCGCTTGCTTTACATGCGAAGCTCCTCTTGACGATGGATCCCCTTGTAGGTAGGGAAGGATATTTGTCATTGTCTCATTATTCTGCTTGGGTTTGTCCTCAACATCCACTAGTACTTTCTCTTTTGAGACATGTGGTGTTTGTTGTTGGATTTTTCAAAAAGTTGGTGAGATGATTTCAAATTAGTGTGTCAAAGAATCTTGTTTGCTATATTTAGGTAAGGTGAAAAGGCTAGAGGAGTATGCTCTGTTCCCTTTTGGGAACATCAGAAACTTGGAACCCTTCAATCCAAATCAAGTCCTCATGTGGTACAATTTTGTGAATGCATTCATGACAGATGATGCCAGCGCTGAGATTGGAGCAATCAGGTTTTATCAACCTTACTTTATATTTGTAAGAGTGTAATTATTTGCTATTTCATTTGTAAAAATATAGATTTTCTAACAAGAATGATTTTTTCATTTTAAAATTCAATTTTGTTATAATGTCATTATTATTACTAACTTGTATATTGTAACTTGTAGATCAACCTTTGATTGCCGAGTACTTTTATGCATTTGGCATGTGCGTAGAGCATGGTTAAAGAATGTGTATAGATAAGTCAAATTTCAATTCAAGCATACAAAAAATTATATGCTTAAACATCATATCCTGATATGATTTTTATAATCTAGGTTTGCGAGTAATAGAGATGTTGGAGCAAAAATGTTTGAAAGATTGGGTGAAATCATGTATGCAATGAGTGACAATGTAGACATGATCAGTCATTTGATTAAAGAATTCATAGAGGAGTTTAAAGAAGAGAAAAAATTTATTGAGTACTTTAAGAAAACTTGGTGTCAAAATGAGAGACGCATTGGTAAGTCAATCAAAATGTAATTATTTAAGATGCATTTATATCTTTTAATTTGTATGTAGTGTAAGCTTAGACATCATGTGTTTTTGTGTAGAGATGTGGGCAAAAAAATTTTGAAGTTTCTATCATGCAAACCAAGAAACTAATGCAGCTATAGAGTCATACCATTTTCATATTAAGAGTCACTATTTAAGTGATCTTTCTAAGAAATGCACAAGGAGAATGGATTGGCTTATTCATACGCTTCTCCATAGAGTAGAGCCATACTATAAAAATAAAAGATATCTACAGTTCTCTGGATTCTTGACTAACTTGAAAAAGGAAAGATATTATCTAATTGCTTTAGAGAGGTCAAAAGCAATAGCTGATATAGATTGCTATCCTCATGATCTTCTTCCTAATACATATAAGGTAAGAAGTCAAACCGATCCAACAAAATGGTACTTCATTAGGAAATTTGGATCAGATTTACATGTATGTGATTGTCAGTGGGCAAAAAGAGGAAATATGTGCAAACATGTGCTAAAAATTTTAGATTGTCTAAAGAGAAGCAAAATAAACCAACAAGATCAAGTTGGTGGTAAGTTTCATTTGTGATTTAAGCTTAATATTTATTTCTAATTATTATTATGTAATTTTCAAAACTAACTAAATTAATCATATCAAATTACAGATTATGTTACTACATTGGTTGAAGAAAATGATGGAGTTAGAGGGAGTTCTTGTCATGAAATTGGTACCATTGGTAATGTTAATATTCTTATAATTAAATATTGAATAATTTTAGATTTCTAAAAATTGACTTAGTCATTTTTATTTCTATTATCGATTGTTGAAAATCATCTAATACTTCCAACAATGACTTTCTAGATTCAGTTGACTAAACTATTTTTATTAAATTATAGATGATGTTACTACGGTGGTTGATGATAGTGATGAAGTTAGATGGAGTTCTTGTCATGAAAAGGGTGTCATTGGTAATATTAATTTATCCTTATAGTAAAGTATTAAACAATTTCATGTTTCTAAAACTAACTAACTATTATCCAATTATAGATGGTTCTATACATCCAGAAGATCAAGATGTGCTTGGAGTTGTCATTGCCGAAGCTCAAAGTATTGGTAATCTTCAAAACCATCATTTTATAATGAAACATTACCAATTCTAAATTTATTTTTTAACTTAGTCATTGTTATCTCTATAACAGATGGTTGGAAATCCTCTAATACTTCCAATGACGACTTTCTAGATTCAGTTGACTACATAACTTCATTGCTTCAAACTTTACTGACTAGAGAAGATGAGAAAATCATGTTTAGCCAATGTGTTGGGAGATTTAAAAAAGATATGCATGCAACTTTTTTTTCATCTTCCAAACTGAAATCAATCCTTGGCTCAGAGAAATTATCTATGAGACGATTAACACCATGGTTTAGTCCAAGTAAAATGCGTAAATGCCATTTTACTCATGAAAAGCTTAGTGCCAAAACTCAAAACTCAAATGAAAGAGTTAAGGAACATGAAACTTTTAAATTCCCCTCTGTAGGATCTAGAAAGAAAAAGAAAAAGAAGGTCATCAATCGATCAGGCCTAACAATACAACAAGAAAGAGATGTTATCAAGCATAAAGGTAAGTATATTTATTCAAAAACATTTTAGTAATTTATATAAGAATGTGTGTGTGTGTGTGTGTGTGTGTGTGTGTGTGTGTGTGTGATAAACATATGTCATTTTGTAGGCCTGAATGATCAAGAAAGTAGTCGACGACGTTGATTGCCTTTCTCCATTGATTTGAACCAAATGGTTACAGGTGAAATACAAGTTGTTTATGGTAATGATTTTAGTAATTATTATATTTCCTTGAAGCAAACTAAGATTATTTTATTATATTACAGATGATGTTGCTCCATTGGTTGATGAAGATGAAGTTAGAGTGAGTTTTTGTCATGCAAATGCAATCCAAACTAGAAATGGTAATGAAATTACAAAATAACAATAAATAAATTTTGATTCTTTTGTTTGTATATTTATTTTATATGATTTAATGTATTAAGCATGCAATGTTGTTGCAATGATAGATGGTGGACAAGAAACTCAAGAAGATATCTCACCCAAGACAACAACAATGGACACAATGCAAGTTACAAAAGGTAATAAAATAATGAAATTCATTTTCATAGATTTTGTTGCCTTTAATGCACACGTTAAGTTTTAGTCTTTGAATGTGGATGTTATTGCAGTTTTAAATGATAACAACCCCCAAGAACATGTGTTACCTTTTTCTCTTGATCTCAACCAAACAATAACAATGAGAGACACAATGATAAGTGGAGATGGTAAGGAAATTTTGTATTTAAATATAATCAATTCCATGACTTTGATTTAGAAATTAATTTTATAACTAACACAATTTATCTACAGGTGGTGTTGATGATATTATATGGAGGATCATGACCAACATATATTTGGATAATCACATGTTGATGATATTTATATAGAAGATCACAATCAACACATTTTTGGACAATATTATAAAATATTATATTCTAGATATTGATTATTGAGTACTAAACTATCTTTGCTAGAAGATATGGAATTCATTTGTTATGGAAACTTTTTTCATCATGTTGTAACTCTTTATTTTTAAAAAGAAATTATGAGTTTAATTGTTCTTTCTTTTCTTGTTTTTTCATGAGTGAATTCTACTTGACATAAATCAAGTGATCAACTATTGAATTTTCTACCATGAAAATCTTACTTGTATCATATAAATAGCATTTGAACTTTAAAAAGTTGCAATGTTAGTGTTGATAGTAATATATAGCTTAACTAAAAATAATCATAGCTTCTAATTAGATGAAATTTGTTTTGCATTGCAAGATTTAATAATTTAGAATTAAAAAATCCATTTCTTTAAATTGATATGAAATGCATATAGAAAAAAGTTTGAAGTAATGCAATTGTCCTTATAATTGAAGGGTGTAGACACCTCTTGCACAATTAAAAGGCTAGACTATTTATTTTCTTTGTTTTTCACTAAGTCTAGAGTTAATTTTATTTTTACAACTATAATCGATAAATAGACATTAATATAAAAGGTTGGGATAGATAATATTCAATTTTTAAGTTTAAATATTAAATGTACTTTTATATAATCTTTAATTCTCGTCAAAACAGAAACTTTGTGACATAATAGACATCCATGAAAACATTTGTAACTTATTACAATAATTTAAAATTAGATAAGAGCTCTACATTAAATCATTAATTTTAAGAATTAATTTATTATTACATTTACTCCATTTAATTTTAAAATTAGTAAAAAAAAAAATTTTAATATGATGGCAAAGGTTGTTCATTAGACCTTTACACCTACCAATTACATTTGTGTTATACAATCTCATAAGATCATTTTGCATTTTTTCATTCATCATTCATATGCAAGGAGAATGCTAGTAGAATTTTGTTTTAGAACCTACTTGGCATATCACATTTTCTATGCAATTTATTAGAATTATGGTTGAGCCTATAGTGAGAATTATGGTTGAAAATAACTTTTTCGCCTTTCTTTTTGTCTAGGATTTCTTATTGAAGTGATCTCATAGGGGATTTTTTTTCTTGGAATTTGATCAACTATTTTCTTTTCTCTATAAGACAAAAGGTAGTTGGACCTCGGCCTTCTTATGTTTGATGAAATCAATCATGCATTTTGGGATTGGATAGCCACAACTTTTGGTGATAATACAATTCTTTTGGTCCAATTGGTAGGATTTCGTTGATTTAGGAAAATGACTATGCTATGTATTTCTTGGTTTAACTTAACAAAAAAAATTGGAACTTTTGGATAAGTGAACACACAATCTCATAAGGGACAAAGAAACTTTGTCAGAATAACACAATTTTGGATATGATCTCTCTTGGCAAAACACTCGTGACTATTTTGAATGTTTGTTCAAAAGATGTTTTCACTTAGCCAATAACAACAATTATAGGTCACCCACACTTTAGCTTAAGGCCAATTTTTTTTCAATATATTGTTCATAGGCTCATAGGGAGGAACCTAGAATCTTGATGTATTTAACCCTGAAGCATTGTGTCCCTCTCAATCTAAGATGTAAGTCAAGGTGGAGATGAACAACAAAAAATGCACTTAATAAGGCCTTTAAGGTAGGGATAAATAGGGGATCCCTTGCAAGGGCATGCCCAACTTTTGGTGATGAAAACTAAAAGCATTATATCTCCAAACCAAGGATACACATATAATGAGTAGTGTCAGAGGATGAAGCAATCATATTGCACTATAAATAACATACCATGGCTTAAAGGGTGATTACAACTTAGGCTTTTTAGTAAGTTGTCCAATATGTTTATGTGTGTGACTCACGCAAGAGCCTGGTTGACCATGTTGGATACTTAGAGAAAATTCACCCTCTAGACAAACCTCTCTAAAAGAAATGAACTAATTCAACCTTTCTTGTAAGTCAAGTTCCATGAAGGAAAGGGAGAGGATACAAATAAGGAGTGTTCCCTTGGGTCACTTAGATTAATGGATTTCTACATCAAAATAACTCAAAAAGGTGCGTTGAAAAGTTCATTTTCCAATTGAACTTAATTAGACCAAGATTTGCTAGGTAGCCTAAGACAATACCATAAAATAATAAAATATTTTAAGGCACTCAAGAGTGATTCATATTCCCAAAAATCAAGAAAGCTTGTTAATTCAATTTTAGAGCCAAAGGGAAATGTAAGAGATGCTTTTGGGAAGATGGGGAATATGGCCATTTTGGAAAGTATTAGAGGAATGAAAAGTGTAAGAGGTGTAAAATATGTGTAATTGCATTCAAGAAAAGGTTTTAAATGCACTAAGTTAGAAAGTGGGAAGATGTGACATGAGCGTTGACTTGGGCTAGCTTAAGATATCTTAGCCCTCACAACCAAATGTCTAGAATTTGATTAAACTTGGATTATTATTTGATTAGTGTGCAAGAGAATTTTTATAAATAGTATGTAATGGGAGGAGAGAGAATGGGTTAATCAAGGTTAATTAACTAATTTATAGAGATTGGTGTGTGAATGTCTTGAATCTTGGCTTAAGGGTTAAGCTAGAGATTAAGACGAGGTTACAATTAGTGGTCATGTGTTTTGATTGATTGAAAGAAAATTATTTGATCAAAAGGACAATTTGACATTAATTTGAATGAATATATGTTTTTAATTTGAAATTATATATATTTTTATTTAAATTTGTAGAGAAAGGGAGATTGAACTAATCATGTGACTATAAGTGAATTTGATAATTAATTAATTTAATGAATTAACCATTGCAATGACATAAATTAATTAAATATTAGATATTTAACTAATAATGTCTTCTAAAAGAACTATATTAGATTACAATATCATGCAATCAAACTTAGGTGTACAAAAATTTATCTTAATATGTTCTTTTGGTTATAAGTTAATAATAAAATATTATAAGAAAAAAACAAATGGTCAATATATGTACTTATAATATAAAATTGATAGCTATGTTAATTTTTTTTTTTTTTTTAGTATTCACAATTTTACAATTGTAAATTTAAGACGCTCATATTGATATTAGATTACTCTTTGAAGTATTCTATTAACTACTCAACGTTTTAAAAGATCAAATTTTTATTGCTCTTTGACCTTTGGTAGACTTCTCCCTTAAAATCGTCTTGATTGTCTAACCTAGCTGCGTCAGTACTACTTCGCGTCTGTCATTGCTGAACACAGTACTTTGCATCTGTCCTTGCTGAACGCGTCTGTTCGGGGGTTCTGGGGTGCGGGGTCACATCGGACAAAGTGACGGGCAGCAGACGGAACATCGTTGAAACGGCAATGGAGAGGTGGGTGCAATATCGTGGCTGTTTAGACAGTGTCGGATGTTCCTTAGTCCTTGGCTCTTAGCCAAAGAGGTTTCAAGCACGTGTGGGTCCGTATTGAGTTTGTGAATAACCTCCATAAAAAAAGGCAATAAAAGAATTGAAATTGGAAAGAATTTATAAATTGTTTTTATAAAAGAATTTATAAATTGTTAATAATAATAGAATGATGGTAAGTCATTAAAACTCATTCATTCTCTATATTTTTTTTATTTAGTTTATTTTCCATATTAAAGTCATATATGAAATTTACAATGTATAATATAGAGGATGTTCTTATTAAAAATAAATCAATGAGGAGTCTCAAATAATAATAAAAATCAATGTAAGAAGGGAGGAAGGATTCAAAAATTACTAATCCTTTTTAAATAAAAATTCTTAATAGAAGAATTCAAATTGAAAAGAACTTATAAATTGTTAACAATAATATTCTCTCTTATAAAGTGATACTAGTAAGCCATTTAAACTCATCCATTTTATATATTCTCTTTATTTATTTTCTTTTCCATATTAGAGCCATTTATGAAATTTTCTAATAACATTAAAGAATATTTAAATATTTATTTAATATAATATGAACATATATAGATGTAATGATCCTATCATATAGAAAATAATATTAAATATTTAATTAATATTATTTGAAAATTTATAATTATATAGACATACAAAATTTATCAAATGTAGGGAAAGATATCTAATACTTGCACACCCTAACTTTGTGTATTTGTATATCGTCAACTACGTGTTAGATTTTGATGGTTTTTTCTATTTCTCTATGTGAGATAATAGCTAAGAGCTAAGGTTTTAGCTTTTGGGTATTAACAAATGTCTCTCTAGAGACCATCAAATACTAAATGATCAAAAAGTGACAATTTGAAAATGTCACAACCTGCTCACTCAAAACCACTTGTTCTTGTGGACAAATGTCCTAATAGTACACAAATACTCCATTAGTGATCCACAAATCTCCAATAGTCATGCAAGTGAATCGTGAATCAAAATAGCTAAAAGTAATAAAGTATTGGTACATAAAGTGAGCCATTATTGGTACATGTGAGATTAATTAAGTGGGCAAAAAGTGAGTAGTTATTTGAGTCACTGTGACAAAAACATAATGGTTATTAGACTTGAGGTTGGTTATTAGGTCTTTTACAATATACTGATATTATTTCAATGAGTGATAAATAGTTGCTAATACTTTTCTTTAAATAAAAATAGATATAATTGATACATAGATAAATAAATAAATGAGTTGACATCACATTATTATTTTGAATTTTATAGCAAGATTTGTACAAATGTAATTGAACTGTTGGTTTTGTCATTTTGAATGAAAAGCTATTTATACTTAGTTGTTTGGTGTCATGACTAGTGAATAGTTTAATCGGTGAAAGTTTTGTTATTGATAGAACTTATGGAATTTTCTAACTGGATAATATGTAGGGAAAATATTCTTCAACACAAAAATTATATTTTGGAAAAAAAAAGGGAATGTAGCTAATCTCATAGTATAAAGGTCTTTCTCCTATTTAATTTTATATGCTTGTGATAATTATATCATACTTTGGTAATTATGTGTAGGCATTAATGTTTCAAATCAAAATGTGCATTTTTATGTATCTATTATTTTTCCAAACTAGCACAGGTATTGGTGATGGACCAAACAACAAATAACATGCAACACTTGGCCCTATAGCAAAAAAATCTGAGAGAGTAGAGTAAAAAGTTGCAATGGTTGTTGAGGGTAAGGATGTCTCAAAAGATGAGGTTGAAGTCATACCAAAGGTTGTAGACAATTGTTATTTTACTAGATAAGAATCAATGACCAATTTCCTCTATATTCCAACTTAATGGCATGGATAGGGGTAAGGGAAAAAATGACCTAAGTTTTATTCGATGATACTACTGATGGTGGACAACAAAAAATATATAAACAAGTTGTTGCATGCAAGTTGAATCTTGATGAGAAAAAACATTGTATATCCTTTGATTAAAGATGAAACCTGGTAAGAGGAACTAGGCGTATTATACGATGTAGAATATTTTTTCTATTTTTATTTCATTTTGCTTTATCCATCCTATCAATCAAGTCATTAATATTGTATGTGTCCTTTAATTGGTTTTCATAGATCATTTCTCAATATCTCACAATCAAACTATAGAAATCTAGAAATCCTTTAGGCAAACTTAAATATCAGCAATTTGGTCTTATGTTGATGATGAGCCAACATTAGCAACATATTGTTGGTGTATATCCTTTAAAAAATTAAGATTTCTTGTGGAATACATTTGATGAGAAGCTGATAGAATCTAATTTGCTAGAGTATTCTTCTATGATCGAAAGCAAGTACCAGAGAGCATAGAAATTGAGAAATGTAGATCTCAATAACAATAATTTCTATTATTTTATTTGTATAGTGTTACTTATTTATTGATGTACCCTCATATCCTTCATTCATGGTTTGATTATTTTTGCAGATGCTTAATTCACCAGAAAATCAATTTTGATGGTATCAGTAGATGAAATGTGGTTTCACATAGGCAAACATATTAATTGAATTCCATGAATTGCTTCCCATTGTAGTGTGACTAATTTCTTTCTAATTTCCTTCTTAGTTCAAAGGCATGCTATATGCCAACTTGTGGAGTTATTATATAGTGATGGTTGTTATACACACGGTTTAAATTTATCACTATCATGTCATTGCCACATGGTTTAAGGAGCATATGAGACACTAAAATATAATAAATTATGTCTTAAGGAATCAAGGTTGTGTGGCATTCAATAATTAGATCTTTGATCACTAATTGGTTGGTGACATCACATAATCGACATTTAAAGTTGTCATCATCATGTATTGGAATTAATTAATAAGATGACATGTAAATCATATGTTGACGTACATTTAACTTAATAATACGTAACATGTTCAAATATCATGCCTTATGGGAGAAAGTGTTTGATTCATTAAACATGAAACAAAATACTCATGTATATTTTGAGATTAAATATTCAAACTTTATAAGACAATAGTTCATTTACATTACGTAAAATGATGCTTGGAACAATAGTAACAGCAATAGGGGCATGGGAAATTATATGTTAGAGATCATTATGACAACAAAGGAAAATTTTCAGCTATGGGGACAAGTTCCCCCTCACCTTACTTGGAGCTTGTGGAAGGAAATAAAATATGGCAAGTTGAAAATATTGTGGACGGTTTTTCGGATTTCTTCTATAGACTACTAAATGAATGTGGTGTTTTTACTTCATGGAGATGCTCATTTTCCCCTGACTTCCTTTGAAGAAAGGATTGCTATAAATAGGGAGCTAACAAATAATGATGCTAGATTCAACAATTCTGTAATGCTAAGGAGGAGAAATACATAACAAAAGCCACCAACATCAAAGCGGAACAAGTTAAACTTTGATGGTAAAAAGCTAGAGGGAATATTGTTGCTACAAGTGGCATCATCAAATCAAAGCTAGGAAGGATGACCATAGTCTATACTGATAACCTATGTGGCTACACAAATGACCAGGCTGAGGGATGACCCTACTTTTGCAGATTAAATTCATCCTGTCTGTGGGTTTAAAAGCTCTAGTTATAGAAGGGGATTCACAATTGATTATAAATGTGGTTAAATGAATAGTTAAAGCTAGTTGGTCCACATAAGGAATTTTGAGAAATGTATGTGCGCTTCTCCATGGTTCAAAGTTTTTTTTAAATCAATCACATTTACCAACAAGAGACGCAATGTGTCATAGTTCTTGCCTCATGCATAATGGTTGTAGAGGTGTAGATGAGTGAGAATATAAATTAACATTATAAATGCATTGATCTTTTCCTAGAAATGCACTTGTGATTTGATAGGATTGCTCATATTTTGTTATTAAATTCTTGTCCTAGAAATGTACTTGTGATCTGATAGGATGGCTCATATTTTGTTGTTAAGTTCTCGTGCTATATTATTATATCTTTGGGCATTTAAGCCCAAGAACAAGAGGCCAAAGTTCCCAATATGGCACTAAGTACTTTGTTACAAGATTCAAGAAGAGTTGGCAGATTAACGAATTTTCGGATGATTGATTAATTAACAGAGGAATAAATGTGTTCCTTATAAAGAATTACAAGGATGTTGTTTCTAAAAGAAACAATGTAGACTAAAGACAGAATTAGAAACAAAACTAGAGACAGGATAGGAAACATTCCTATCTGGACTGAAGACAAAAGAGACAAGATAGGAAACATTCCTATCTAGACTAAAAGACGGACTACAGACAAGTAGTTGACTATTATAGAAAGTATAAGATATTATCTTAATACCCTCCCTTAATGGTCAACGTACGGATGTTGAAACATTCTATGATAACTGAGACCCTTCCTGGATCTACAAAATGCTGAAACCAAGAAGCTTTGCTAGAAGATTGCTATGACTCAAAATAGGTTGCAATTACAAAACTTCATTTTTTGTGGAAAAAATGATAAAACCCAAAATCTCACGCAACCTTGCGTATTACAGACAACTTGAAAATGATTTTTGAGGAGAAAATCAACAAACCTAGAAAAAATAGAAATAGATCCAGATGGCAAAAAATGCAACTTCGCCCTATTCAGGAAGCTCAACAACTTGTGTTGTTGGCTGGGAAGCATTTTGCCTTGCTTGGGTAGCCAAACGTTTTCGACACTCGAATTTCATATGGCTGAACTTGTGACAGTAATTACACTATACATTTTGCTTCGTAGAGCCATCCAAGGATTGAGTAGAAGGTTGATGCTAGGAAGGCTGAGAAGATTGATGGTTGCCATTGTTCTGTTGAAAGGATTTTGCAGCAAATGCCTGCTCTGAGGAGGCTGTAGAAGAACTGCTACCAAATTGTTGTTTCCAACGATCTGTGATGAACCTCCTTATAGCAATATCGTGAGAATGCTCGAAATAACAGAATACAAAGTGATAGCAGAACTCAGAATGAATCTACTGATCGCAGGCCACTTCGAGGGGGTAACCTCCTTTGAGCAAGCTCAATACAATAAATTCGTCCGTGCCCATCAAGGGCCTCAACCTATTCTTATATACTGAGTACGATCTAGAAAAGTAATACTACCTATGCATGTGGGATAATAAAATATACTCACGGGACGACTTACAAAGCATATGCGTCCAACAACACTACTCTAACAAAATAAACAGAAGGAACACACAGGTTCCTAACATCCCCTCTCCCTTAGAAAAAAGCTTTGTCCTCAAAGCGTAAGGTGTGGAAATTGTTGTTGAATCTGAAGAAGGGGTTCCCAGGTAGCATCCTCTGGTTGCATGCCATGCCACTGAATCAAGACCTCAGAGATGGAGCGAGAGCGAAGCTGGCGAGTGCGCTGGTCAATGATTGCCACCGGCTCCAGGATAATGGATCCTTCCGTATCCATTTCAGGGAGAGTAGTTTGTGCTCTGACAGTGGTACCCAAAACTTTCTTTAGACAAGAAACATGAAAGACTGGATGAATGCGGGAAGAAGGAGGAAGTTCCAGTTTATAAGCAACTGAACCAATCTTCTGCAGAACCTTATAAGGCCCATAAAATTTTGGGGCCAGCTTATGACGCCCTTTCAGCTTTAGGGAGGATTGTTTGTATGGCTGTAGACGAAGAAAAACCATATCCCCAACTTGAAATGAGCGCTCAGAACGGTGTTGATCTGCTTGCTGTTTCATCCGATTACGGGCCATGTGAAGATTATCCTGTAAGGTACGAAGAATCTGATCCCTGCTGCGGAGAACTATGTCAACTGCCTGGACTGGTGAGTTGTTGGGAGTGTAGGGAAGGAGCACTGGAGGTGCCTGACCATAGACTGCTTCATATGGAGTCATTTTAGAGGCAGTGTGGTAAGAGGTATTGTACCACCATTCAGCTAAAGGGAGCCACTTGGCCCACTGATGTTGCTGTTCGGAAGTGAAGCAACGAAGATAAGTTTCCAAGCATTTATTGACAATTTCAGTTTGACCATCAGTTTGTGGGTGATAGCCCGAACTCATCTTCAGTTTGGTGCCAGTTTTCTGAAACAGTTCAGTCCAAAAATGACTGGTAAAAGTTGCATCACGATCAGAGACAATGGAAGAAGGGAGTCCATGAAGACGAAATATCTGGTCCATGAAGATTTGTGCAACAGAGGAGGCAGTATAGGGGTGGCTGAGGGCACAAAAATGACTATATTTCGAGAGACGATCAACCACAACCAAGATCACTGTCTTGCCACCGGATTTAGGAAGCCCTTCAATGAAATCCATAGAAATATCAGTCCAAATCCGTGTAGGGATGGGCAATGGTTCGAGCAAGCCAGGAAGGAGGGTCGTTTCACCCTTGTGGCGTTGGCAAGTATCACATTCAGCCACCATCTGTTGAATCGTCTGTTTCACCCCTTTCCAAAAGAAGTTTCTCCTTGCTCGCTCATAAGTTTTGAGGAAGCCTGAGTGCCCTGCAGAAGGAGAAGCATGGAGTTCATAAAAAATAGCCTGATGTAGAGCTGGGTTCTGAGGAAGCACTAGCCGACCCTTGTATCGAAGAGAAGCACCATCCCAAGAGTAATGTGGTATAGCAGAAGGATTATTGGCTAGCTGGTGAATGATTTGAGATAAAGAAGAGTCACTGTCATAGCCCTGCTGAACAGACGCTAACCAATTGGGAATGGGCATAGAAATAGCGAAAAGGGAAGCTTGATTATCAAATGTGCGAGAAAGAGCATCTGCCACAATATTCTCCTTACCCTTCTTGTAGGTGATCTCATAATCATACCCCATGAGTTTGCTGACCCATTTCTGTTGTGTAGGAGAGGATACCCGTTGTTCCAGGAAGTATTTTTGAATGGAACAAAATTAGATCTGGAGCGTTGTAGAGCACTAATCTTGTCTTCCGCTAACTTAGCCAATCCAAGGGCTTCCATCATTGTAGTAGGTCGAAACATTTTGACTTCTGAGCGAAGTGCATCCTTCAGACCACTGACAAAACAACTACGGAAGAATTCATCAGACAAGCCCTCTGTGT
Organism: Cupressus sempervirens; assembly: GCA_028749045.1. Taxonomy (NCBI): domain Eukaryota; kingdom Viridiplantae; phylum Streptophyta; class Pinopsida; order Cupressales; family Cupressaceae; genus Cupressus; species Cupressus sempervirens. The sequence continues at coordinate 936,220,020 of CM053785.1, read as the reverse complement.
GATTAGCTAATTTTTCAAACTCTGTCTGGTATTCTCTTACAGTGCCTGTTTGACGCAGTTTAGTGAGTGCTCCTGTGAAATCATCAAAGGAACTAGGGCCAAAGCGCTCCAAAATGAGGGTGCACAATTCTCTCCACGTTGGGCCTACATTAGCCTTGATGTACCAACGGAACCATTGAAGAGCTTCATGTTCCAAATGAAAAGATGCAAGGGGGACTTTGTGGTTATCCAAAGTATTATGCAAGCTGAAATACTGCTCTGCCCTATAGATCCATCCAGTCGGATCAGAACCATCGAAGCGTGGAAAATCAAGCTTTGGTCCACGGAAATTGCCAGAAGAGGACCCAGTATCTCCTGAATGGTTTCGGCTCATGGCTGACTGCTGAAAGTTAAGACCCAGAATTTTGTCATCCAGATCTTGAAGTTTGGTTTTGAGGGATGCCATTTCTTCTTCCATGATTTTTGCTCCTGTACGCGTAACAACCATAAAGCAAGGTTTTTTTTTTTTTTTTTGGAATGGGTAGAAGATGAGAAACAAAAACTTTTTTAGTTACGGCAAACTTGGATTTGGGTAAAACTCAGATAGGAAATGGGTGTTCGACGGGTGGTGGGAGACTATCTAGGGACAAGGGAAACAGAAAAATGAGGGTTTCAAGGGTAGGGAGGCGAAATGAGGCGAACAGTCCAAGAGGGATAAGGGAGCAAAATGAGGAATTGAATCTTGTGGCTCAGTTTGGTGGCGATTGGATGAGAGGTGAAAAAGATAGGGCAAACCCTAAAATTAGATAAATGAGGGATTTAGGGCTTTGATATGTAAAATTTGGGGTTGGGTCGCCAAGGAAGGAAGTATGCGAAATGATATTGCAGACGTTCTGCGGAAGTATGAGCAGAAACAGAAAGCAAACAAGGAAGCTACGACTAAAAAACAGAAAAAATTTTACTCTTTTTTTTTTTTTTTTTTGAACAGTCGACTTAGAAAAATTCACTCACAGACAGAACAACTGAAAAGAGTTATTGCAATAACAAGAGATATTAGAAGTGAGAGGAACCTGAAGGCCACGACAGAAAAAAAATTTGATGTAATTTCCACCCAGCGAGCCCAAGAGAGTGCTCTGATACCAGATGTGATGAACCTCCTTATAGCAATATCGTGAGAATGCTCGAAATAACAGAATACAAAGTGATAGCAGAACTCAGAATGAATCTACTGATCGCAGGCCACTTCGAGGGGGTAACCTCCTTTGAGCAAGCTCAATACAATAAATTCGTCCGTGCCCATCAAGGGCCTCAACCTATTCTTATATACTGAGTACGATCTAGAAAAGTAATACTACCTATGCATGTGGGATAATAAAATATACTCACGGGACGACTTACAAAGCATATGCGTCCAACAACACTACTCTAACAAAATAAACAGAAGAAACACACAGGTTCCTAACACGATCCTATTGCAGAAGTTTGGTGCATAATTCTGGAAACTTCAGATCAACATTAGTTGATGTAATGTTGAGTATTTCTATGAAGTGCTCATAAGATGCTGGTAGACTTTTTAGAGTGATGACTACCATATCCTCTTCCTCCATTTTTTGACCAATAGCTTCGAGCTGATCCCGGATGTCCTTAATCTTTGTCAGATGCTCTTGTAAGGACATATGTTCATCTATCACAATGGAGAACAACTGATTCTTTAGAAAGAATGCCCGATTTTTGTCAAATGTTTCATGCAGCTCCTTCAGATATTTTTAGATTTCTACAGCTGACTTGTCGGAAGGAATTTGCGGTAGCTGATCATCGATAATAGAGAGCTTAAGAAGCATAACAACCTCTCGATTACGATCATCAAACTTGTCCTGTTCTGCTTGGTTGGAGATCGGACAAGTCTTTGTGCCCAGAACAGGCTCATCCAAACGATGATATTTGAAGATTGTCAACATGCGCTGCTTCTAGTGATTATAATTGTGGCCATTGAATCGTAGACTGCCCTCCAACATCATATTAGTCAAAGATGCCATTTGCACAAAGTTCGAGGCAATGTTGAGGCTGACCCAAAAAAAAGACAAGTGCCCAGAAGAGTAGATAGAAAACCTAAAAGGAATATGCAGTCACAATGTAAATATGTCGGCTCAAAAATTGAGGCACGAAAAAATGAGGTACCCAAAAAATTCTGATGAAGACCTAGATGAGGTCTTGAAAAACCCACCAAGAATTTGCAAACAAAAAAAAATTCGACCCCAAAAATTTGGGTTTCGAAAAAAAGGCCCTAGCTGAAAAAAGCTTGAAAAAACTTTAGATTTCTTGATAAAAATGGCAGAATTTTTTTTCAGGGAGAGCGCAAGTGATGAAGAATGCAGACAAAACAAACTAATCCTTGACCCTAGAATCGCGATTTTGCTGTCAAATGAGCTTGAAAATATATGGACGCGAGTTGCTAAAAAAAAATTGTGAGCTTTCCCAAGGATACAGACACAAATTTTGTAGACCAGGAGGTTGCGAGCAGAGACGACTATTGTGGTGTGCAGAACTCAAAAAAAAAAAAAAACCTTATCTATTGCGGACATGACTTACAGACCAAACAAAAACTCTAGGTCGCAAACAAAATAATATCAGACGTGATTTGCTAAGCACGATTTTACCAGTTGTGAGCAGATAAAAATGGCTTTCGTTTTGCATGGACACGATTTTTAGATTCATAAACCCTAGCTGAAACTTAGATGGGCACAGATAAATTTCTCAAAAAAGTAGAAATCTTGGACAGGCTATAGAGAAATCCCTAGAAATAATTTCAAAAAATTTAGCGATAAATGTGTTCCTTATAAAGAAATTAAAGTAGAAATTAACGGATTTCTAGATGATTGATTGATTAACAGAGGAATAAATGTGTTCCTTATAAAGAATTACAAGGACGTTGTTTCTAAAAGAAACAACGTAGACTAAAGACAGAATTAGAAACAAAACTAGAGACAAGATAGGAAACATTCCTATTTGGACTGAAGACAAAAGAGACAAGATAGGAAACATTCCTATCTAGATTAAAAGACGGACTACAAACAAGTAGTTGACTATTATAGAAAGTATAAGATATTATCTTAACATACTTAATATCATACTGTGATCAATACATATGCTTTAGACAAATTTGCACCTTCTAAGTTGACAACTTAAATTATGTGCAATGAGGAAAGATATCCATACCAATATTTGAATTATAGAACTTGAAGAAGTGATGAAGCATTTGGAGTATCACATTATATGTTTAAGCATACTATGCATGCTACTAGACAACCATAAGTAGTTGGAATAACTCCCCCAACTATGTATTATTCTCATCTTGATTATCAAATGGAACTCACACTATTTTTAATCATTAGCATTGGACAAAAACTAGGATAAAGATAAATAATAGTATACAACAATAACAACATAAACATATATGCAGAGGAAAAAAGGATAGATAATATAGAGGAGGAAGAGGAAGAGAGAAAATAGTAAGATAGAGCGATACCAACATAAGTTGTGTGTGTGAGAGAGAGAATTAAATATAATTATTTTTCTTAATAAAACAAATAGTCAAAATAAAATCATGGTTATAATAAAAAATTAAAATATATTATATTTTAATTAATAAAACTAAGAATTTATTTTTTATATTAAAACTCACATTTCTATAAGAAAAAATGAAATGTATTGAAATATAAAAATATTTTATAAGTAAAACTAATTGTTTAATTTTACACAATTAGAGAAGGTTTACAATTTAATGTTTTGTATTTCCAAATTTTTAATAAAATTAAGTAATTTTTAATCATGAAATAATATCTATATAATTTAATATGTACATTTATAAATAATAAATAGATGTAATACATATAAATTTGATGTTGATGAATAAATATGATGTAATAAATAAGAAATAAAATATAACTATTTAATTTTAATACATAGTTTATAAAAACCTAATAATAATTTAAATATCATCAGACTTGGGAAAGGCATGGAAATGGAAATCAGTTTTGAAATTTGACATTAATCCAGAAGATAAGAATAAATTGGAACTGTTATTAAAAACCCGGATCGTTGCATGTAAAGATAAGGAGGATAAACTTATCTGGGCAGTATCAAAGGATGGAGCCTATAAAGTTAGAGATGGTTATAAGATGAAAACCAACTCATAGCAATGCAATGTCAATACCCTTCCTATGAACCTATGTTGGGATCCAACAAATCTTCCAAAAACAGGAATGTTTCTCTGGGCAACTATGCAAAAGAAAATATTAACAGAGGATAGGATTAGGAAAATGGGTTTTGAAGGGCCATCTAGATGTCCCCTTTGTAAAGAGGAAGAAGTAAATGCAAATCGCCTCTTATTTTCACGTAAATTCTCTCAAGAATGTTGGAGATGGATTCAAAGGAAACTCAATTGGTCTTCCCCATTAGCAGGACATTGGGAAGGTCATTTGATGGGATGGCCAAAAGAGGATCCTAAGAAAATATATGGAAAACTCTGGAACATATCTCCGACAATAGTCATGTGGGAAATTTGGAAAGAATGCAACCATCGAATCTTCTCAGATCAATATCTCTTAGAAACAACCCTATTTTCGAAAATAGAAGTAACAAATTCGAAAGTAATGAATAGTGATCTCAAAAAGAGACCTAGAGAAGAGGGATACTTCTCTGATTGGGATGCAGAAATTAAAAAGCTATGGCCATTATTAATAAATCCCCCCTTAACTTATAAAAATAAGAATGACCTTGCTAGACTTTCCTGCAAATGGGAGCCTCCCCCTCCAGGGTGGAAGAAATTGAATTTTGACGGGGCATCAAGAGGAAATCTTGGAAAAGCAGGAATAGGATGTATCATTAGAGATGAATCAGGTAACTGGATTATTAAAAGATCAAAATCATTAGAAATAGTTTCCAATAATATGGCTGAATTGGAAGCGGTAGAAGAAGGAATTAATCTAAGTATTAAATCAAATATTAAAAAACTTATAATTGAAGGGGATTCCCAAATCATTATTAATGCTCTTCGAAAAGGAGTCACACCAAACTAGGTGTTAAACTCTAAACTAGAAGCAATTATAAATTCTCTTTCGACATTTGAAGATATAAGATTCGCTCACATCTTCAGAGAAGGCAAAAAAGAGGCTAATATATTAGCCAATCTTGGAACCGATGGTGTTAATTCCTTAACTTTGAATCATTAATAAATCCGCACAATAAAGTTGGACTAATCATTCTCTTCACAACTTCAATATTGTAGTATGATCTCACATGTATTGGACAGAGTACCATTTTACAGGAAATCCCTCACTTCCACCCGGTAATCCTTTTGATATGATGATTTTGAGAGGAGTTTTATTAATCATTCACATGCCTTCCCATTACTAGGCATCTAGAAATTTTGAATCATCCTATTTATTAGCTACTTTAGGGCTTTTTACAATATATTCTCTCAGAATTTGAGTTTAGCTTTAAACTAGTCAATGAAATAGGCAGGGTAAGATGGATTCCAACATTAGTCTATTTCATGCTTATGAAAATTGCACAATGGCTTTCTGTGGGCTAATTATGCAAGAGCGATGGAACAATATTTTGAGGCCCGTAGATGACATGAACTGTATAGCAGTCAGTTGGGCTTTAGGGGAAGGAGTGTTCAATTATGACTACTCTTAGAGGACTAACAACGACATAGTTGGGCTGTGGATAGGTTGTTTGGCTCGGGTAGGGATTGAAAAATGGGATATTATCAAGATTACCCACAATATCTTCGATCCTTGCTGGTTAATGGGTTTGGAAATTGTTGTCGCAAACATTGATGCTCGACTCCACATTTTGAGATCAATAGTCAGGAATTGGAAAGGAGCCCAAGACGCCCTTGCATGGTTATTAGGGATAATATCAAGTTTTTCAATGAATGGTCGCATATGGAGATGAGCATCAATTTTCTGTTGAGATGGAGGGGCATCATCGAAGACCCAGGAAGGGACTGGCTAACTGGCTACCCACGGGCATACGACACCTATATCCATCTGAATGTGGATTTCAACAACATGGAGGAGGTGGAATTCTGTCTTCCAAACTATGACAAAACCAGTAGGAGTAGATCTACATATGAATTTCCCCCAGGATCAAAGGCTAGCTCTCTGCATGAAGTGTCAGAAGTTATAATGTTTTTCAAAAAGTATGACTAAATAATCTCTCAGGTCATTCTAAATACTATCATAACTCAAATTTTGGCTTGTAACATCCGATTTTAAAACAAGGTGCCTCTATAGATAAGTCGTTTCTGCTATATTATTGAGCAAATATGTTTCTTATAAACCTTTCTCTTATGTATCTTTTCAATATTAGATGGGATATGGTGGTTACTGAACATATTATCATATATTAATAGAAATCGGATTTAGCTACTATTCAGCCTCTTGTATGTGGTTGTGGCATTCACTTTGCGTGTCTCTGGCTTAAATTTAGAATAAATTTTATATGAATCTCTCCTTCTATTCAGGGTATTAAGCTTATGATATGTTTATTCAAATTGTAACTTACACAATAGTGTTTTTCGAGATCTTGAAGAAACTCTTTTGATACTGTCGATGGATTTTCGGTTTGCTCTCCCCTGGGTTTTAGTTTATCATCTTAACTGGTGACATAACCTTCTTTTAATCATGCAGGGAAATTAATCTTTAAAAGATTAAAGAATTAGTTTCACACCTGTACTTTTATCTTCATGTCAAAATCTCTAACATTATAATATTAACTGCATATCAAGAAAAATTACTCAAGACAGACTTTTCAATTATTGTAAAGATCTATTAAAAATTATAACAGATTCAGTTTATTAATAACCTTTTTCAATTTCATCATGAAATTCATCCTAGGTAGAGGTCCCTGTGGCTCCTTATTATATTTGGTGTTGTTTTTAAGTTTCATTTAACCCATAACATTTTTTGATGTTGGTGAATTTAGACAGATGGTGATTATCTTCCCTTCAATCTAATTCCTCTTTGGAAGACATTTGTATTGCTCTGAATATTATTTTGATGTAATCACTGGGGTATGCCCCTTTTACTAATGTATAATATAGGACTGAGGTCCCGGGCAAGACAAGAGGTTTTCTTTCCCCGTTCTTTCTTACTTGTGCCCGCTAGAACGAGGGAATTATTTGTATCTCTATTTATTAATAAAATCAATCAAGGCTTAGGCCATTTACCGAGCAAAAAAATAAAATAAAGTAATAATAATAATTTAAATATCTTTTAGAATTGAATTATTTATATTTTGTGGTTATTTCTTTAGTATTTTTTTTATATAAAATATAATTAATAATTTAATATTAAAATATATATTTAAGTTTTAAATGTATTTAAACTAAATGATAAATTGTTTAAATAAAAATATTAATCATAAAAAATACTATAATTTAAAAATTGTAACACTTATCAATTATACATATTACAAACACTATTATAAAATATAATTAAAAAATAATATTATTTAATTTATTTTTATAAAAGTAAAATAATAGTAATAATTTAACCACTTTTATTAAAAAAGAAAAGTTAAAAAAAAATAGAAATTCAAATACAAAGATATAACATATTGAAATTATGTTTTTGATTAGGTAAAACAGGTTTTACAGGGATCCTGAAACCCAAAGTTTTACAGCAAAAAGAGCAAGATGAAACAGACTAAAAAACAAAAAACTGCCACTAAAGGTTGGAGACAAAAGAAGGCCCAAAGCCAAAGAACAGAGGCCAGAGACAGAAAAGAAAAGCCAAGCGAACAGGCTAGTGGTCGTCCTTGTCCATGGCTTGCAGGGTTTCTGCAGCATCATTGTCCTTCTGACTGGGCACGCCCTCCTGAATTCTGGTAGGAGTGTTCATCTGGTTCCCCTAATTCACCTGGTCGCTGGCCTCTTTTTGAAATTCATCCCGATTGAATCCTTGCTCTGTGTTCTACTTCGCATCCCTATCAAGGCCAGTTGTAGTCAGATAGTCCCCTAGATTGACAATATTCTCTTTCAAGGTGTGAAGGGTGTCCACTATCTGTTTGGTGATTATCTGGTGGACAGAATCCAACCTTTGGACCTTCTGCTCAAGCTGGGTGAGTCTGTCATCCTGATGGTCTCTGGAGTCCTGACCTCTGTCTTTCTCTTGGCTACCCACTTGGTCATTGCTTCCTCTAGCTTCTTGGTCCTTGTCAGTAGCCTAATTGTTGGACTGGTTGTTCATGTCCTTCAGAGCCTCAATTTCCTGAAAAAGCCACTTGATGGAACGAAAGTTGTCAATCAGATTGTTCTTTGCATTGTTCAGGAAGTTGAAGCCAGTTTCACGCATATTGTCAAAGATAACCAAAAGAGTCGGGTCAATGAGCTCGTCGTAGTGGGTACTATTGTCAAGGTCCCCTAGCACCTGGATTTTAGCAGGTTCTCTAACAATACCCAAATTGGCCTTGTCCCCATTGAAGTTCCTCCAGGCCCTCCTCTTGTTCTTTCTGATTACCTCCCCCCCTTTTTCAACCATGATTTCAATCATCTCCTCGGGGGGCGAAATGGGAACCTCTTGAGGTGAATTGGGCGGGGTAGGGCTGGGGGGCACATCAACATGGTCGCTGGGATGTTCCTGGGGCAGGGCCTGGTCCACTTTTCTATTCTTGGGGTTTACCTGGGGGTCCATAGGGGTGACCACCTCCTTGTCATTTTCTCTCCCCTTATCTTCTTCCATCTCACTGTCCTTCCCCGTCTCCGAGTCCTCCTCCTCTGACTCCATATCAGACTCCACATCATCATCACTGGCCTCTTTTACCTCCTTAGGATAAGGAGAGGGGGGGATAGGGGGAAAACATTTGGGGCTCTTCCTACTAGGGGTGTGAGGATCATGGGTAACTAGGATAGCTTTGCTTGGGGTGTCAATTTTTCTGATTTCACTACATGCACATCCCCAGAATCAAAACTGGTAGTGTCCTCCGAGGCACTACCTGAATCCCTAATGGTTTTACCTCTAGTCTGGGTTTTCAAGAACTCATAAATCAGAAGCAGGAGACCCTCATGGAGGGCAGGATTTTTGACAGGGCATTTCTTAAACCCCTCTATATTCTTGGCCATGGAGGTGTAAATGTAAAAAGGAAAAGAAATTTTCACTTTGTGTCTAAAGTGATTTAACAGAACAAAATGATGAGTCTTGATTCTATCAAACCTGGGGTCAAGAGTGACATATTCAATGATAATCTTGAGAACATACCTCCAGATCTTTTTGATGGAATCAATGTCGTAGTAGGTGTCAATCTTGACCAGTTTGCTTTTCTCCTTATCATCCTTGACAAAGTCGTTGACAGCGTTGGTGGACATCTTATCCCTGTAGAAGTTCATGCCATCCCGAGAAAAGCCAATCACCTCCACAATAAGACCCTCAGTGATTTGGTGGGAAACACCATCAATTTTGACCCTGCCATTTTGCCAGGAATCAACCATAGCTTTAGTAGCCCCCGCATCAAATCCATGAAGCTTCTCCATGAATCTGGTTATACCGCTCTTTTGGAGCTTTCTCCAGACCTTCCCCTTCTCTTTCCATCTCTCCGCTTCGCCCCATGGATCTCTTCTAATCCTTTCTCCCACCATTGCAGTTTTCGGCTCAACTAACCCTAAACCACTAGCAATATTGCCAAGTTCAGAGTAGCAAAAGGCGCTAAGAGCGAAAATAATATTGCATGTGTTTATGGGTTTATTTCTAGCTTCCTTCAGCTCGTGTCTTCCATACACGTGATTATGGAGCGGAGGGGGTTCCGCATAACTCCAAATAATTCCCTTTTTGAAGTATGATTTTGCAAATCCTATCATCATTAAAAAGATGTTATGTCGGTGCAGTGGATTTGCTCCTTTCGAATTAGCTCAGTCGCCGCCGTCGAAAAATCATTGTTGCTTCCCCACGTCATCATGGAGTTGCTAGCAACTGCTTCGTTGGCAAACCAGTCAGCGACCGTGTTTGCTTCACGATAAACGTGGCTGACGTGGTAGTTTTTAAATTTGTTCAAGTCTGATTTTAGGTCCTCAATAATGCTTTCGATGGTCCAGGAGGGTTTAGTGACTCCTAAAATATGATTTATTATATTTAAGGAGTCACCTTCAAGCCACATCTGCTCAATCCCTGAGGCTAGGGGCAACTTAACAGTGAACCTAGCAGCACTAGCTTCAGCTAGATGATTGGTTTGGTGGCCAATAGGGGATGAGATAGCAACAATGCCACCTCCCGATCTATTTCTTATGATACCTCCGCATCCAGCTAGACTAGGATTCCCCTTGGCCGCCCCATCAAAATTGGCTTTATGCCAGTTCTTAGGGGGAAAAGACCAAATAGCTTCCTGTCTTCTTTTGATCCTGTCTTCTTTCCTGGCTTTACTGTTCCCTCCAACCTTTCTGTCTCCTTCTCTGGTTATGGCATAGTTCTCTGTCATAAGGCCTTCGGTTTTCTCAGCTATTATAACCTCAGGAGCTTCTCTGTCTCTGAATATCTTGTTGTTGTGCTCCATCCAAATTCCCCAACAAAAGTGTGGGAGGATCCAGGAGCTCAATAACTGAGATTTCAATCCTTGGTGGTGGCTTCTCCACTGACTAAAGAAATCTTGGATGCTAGCTGGAGGGCACCAGTTGAAGTCTAGGTTAGTAGTCAGATGGCTCCACACCCTAGAGGAGAAGGGGCAGTGGATGAACATATGATTAACCATTTCCAAATCTTGCTTACAGAGGCAACATCTATTGGGTAAGATTTGGCCTCTCTTGGCTAAATTATCCTGGGTGAGGATTTTATCTTGTAAGAGGAGCCAGAAGAAAATGTTTATCTTAGGCGTAAGCCTAGGGATCCAGGCTTTGGCCCAGATAGGTTTCTCCTCTTTACCCACAAGGGATAGATAGCCAGAGGCCACAGAGTAAAGGCCCCCTGAAGAATCTCCCCAGACTAAAGAGTCGCCATTCTGGTTGATGAAGATGGCATTCAGAGAGGACATCAAAGCCTTGAGGTCCTGCGAAAGTTCAACTAGATTGTGCCATTCATTACCATTTTTGTAGTTCCTTACCATCAAACCATATATGCCAATACACTGATCAGCCCACCTACCAAATATGGGGTGATTAATGAGGGGTTCCTGACAAAGCCAGCTATCCTGCCAAAAAAGGATTTTGTCTCCCATTCCAACTTTCCATTTAGCCCTAGATTTAGCAAGGGGGAGGGCCTTCAAAATCCCGTTCCAAATGTAGGATCCTGTCGGCAGCTCGGCCCCTTGAAATATGGAGTTAAGAGACAGTCTTCCTAGGTATTTCTCAGCCAGAATATCCCTCCAAACACTTGTGCTTTGGAAGATGTGCCAAGGATGTTTAGCTAAAAGGGATTGATTGAGGTGAGAAATTTTTCTAATACCAAGACCTCCCTGGCTTTTGGGCAAGCAGACTAGGTCCTAGGCAACCAGGTGGTATCTCTTGTGGTCATCAGTCCCTGTCCAGAGAAATCCCTCTGAATCCTCTCCATTCTTTTCGCAAACTTAACCGAAATCCCAAAAAGATTGAGGGCATAGGTAGGGAGGTTCTGGAGAATAGAGTTAACTAGAGAGCATTTGCCAGCTTGACTAAGGGTAGCCCCTTTCCAACTTGCAAGTTTCTTGTTGAAATTGTCTATAATGTTGATCCAAAAGGAATTCAGAGGTTTAGTTCCAAGAGGTAGCCCAAGATAAGTCGCTGGTAGGGACCCGATGCCACATCCCAGGATGCGAGCAATTTTCCTCTGCCTCTCCAAAGGGGTATTGAGGAAGAAAATTGAACTCTTATCCAAATTGATACCCTGTCCTGAGCCCCTGGTTTTAACATATTGAAATTATGTTAAAAAGACATATATATATATATATATATATATATATATATATATATATATATATATATATATATATATATATAATTTGAACTTATGCATTACATGAAGTTTTAGGAACAAGTTATATCAAATAGTCAAAACTAAACATCAATGTAAAATTAATAATAAATATATTTAAAATAAGAAATTAAAAATATTTAATAGATTGTGATAATTAATATTGATTAGACATGTTGTATGAGTTGGAAGATAAAATGATTTGAAAAAATAAAATCTTATCAACTTGTCACAAATGTGAAAAAGATAAAGTTATAATTAATACATTCATTAATGCAAGATGAAGTTGTTAGAAAATATTTGTATTTTTTGTTGAAGAAAATTATTTTTCTCCCCCACCAAAAATAGTATGGACCAATAGAATGGATGAAAAATATGATTTATAAAATACTGAAAAATTAAAAAAAGATATAAACATTTGAAATCTCATATAATCTTTTAAATTCTTAGATTTGATTGGTTAGTGTTAATGTCATATTTGGATTGACATGAATGCATAATTATTCCTACCTTGGTAGGAACTAAAAAAGGAACAAAGTTGTTGATGTCATGGTGAGATTAGATCTTGAATTGAGGGGTTCAAAATATTGGGGTGGCATCATGAACACTATGACTTCTAACATTAGAATGCCTACTAGGTAGAAACCACAATCAAACAAAAACAATAAATTTTCCATGGATTCTATGAGAATTGTAATTTAAACTAATATTATTTGCATAATCCTAACCTACTTCCAGATTATGACACAACAATAAAACATTAAATTAGAAATGAAGTTCAAACGTTGTCTTTTGTGATTATAAGCACCAACTTGGTTATGTTTGACTTTCTCTTCATCTTCTCATTGTGCAAATTGTAGACAATATCTATGAGGAGCCAAAAATGCACCTAATTAGATAGTTTATTTGTATTTATTAATTTTAGTTTATTTGCATTTATTAACTTTAAAATTAAACCATATATCACATTTGCCCTCGCCCATTTCTACGTGGCAGCGAAAAATAATCTATGTAAAACAAATAAAAATAAAGATGTAATTGCCTTTGAAATATTCCACCGAGGTGGGCGAAAAAAATGCAAATAAAAAATGTCAAGGATACTCGAGAGTCTGACGTGTCAAATTTGATCAAATCGAGCTGGTAGGCGAATTAACCCATCAGATTTCTTCCTGCATATCTTTGAATAACCAAGTTTTTCCTATTCGTGCGCATCAAGAAAAGCCCTTCCATCTGGAGTCTGCTGTCAAAGACCAGAGAATCAATACAAATATTATAATCACACCATGACGTTAGCGCGGACATCAGCAAATCCTCTCAAATCGACCATAAATACATCAAACTGCTATTGCGAAATCCAAACCTTCCAACTCCTCAGCCATGGCGAACGAATCTCAGAAACCCCAACCCCAAACCCTAAAGGATCGCGTAGCCATTGTGACAGGCGCGTCAGGCGGCATAGGAGGAGAGATCGCGATCAATCTGGCTCTAAAAGGAGCCAAAATCCTGCTCATTTACTCCTCCAATCCGCAAAAGGCAGAGGAATTGGCCGCCAAAATAAACTTTGGCACCCCTGTTCCGGCAGCAGTTGCTTTCAGAGCCGACATTTCCGATCCAAATCAAGTGATCGGCCTATTCGACAAGGCGAAAGAAGCGTTTGGGGCCGTCCACATGCTCGTAAACTGCGCCGGCGTGATGGACACGAAATACTCGCCTCTGGCGGAGATCTCAGAAGAAGATTGGAACAAAACCTTCGACATTAACTGCAAAGGGGCTTTTTTATGCTCCAAGGAGGCGGCCAAGCGGCTTGTGCGTGGCGGCGGGGGACGGATCATAAATATAACGACTTCGCTTGTGGGGGCTCTGATGCCGGGATACGCTGCTTACGCCGCCAGTAAAGCCGCCGTGGAGACGATGACGAAGATTTTGGCCAAGGAATTGAGGGGAACAAAGATTACTGCGAATTGCGTGGCTCCGGGGCCCGTGGCGACGAAGTTTTTCTTTGCGGGGAAGAGCGAGGCCGCCATTAAAGCTATTGAAGCTCGGAGTCCCCTTGAGCGGCTGGGTGCTGTGGAAGATGTGGCTCCAGTCGTTGCGTTTCTGGCGAGTGATGAAGGAGAATGGGTGAATGCTCAGGTTGTTCGAGTGAATGGGGGTCTTGTTTGAACAGGTGGTGTAGGGTTTGTTCATGTGTGTAATATTGGGATTTTCTGCGCTTAATCCAAAAGATGTAGCTAGCTTGGGGTTTTTTCTAAAGGTTTTATTTAGTCCAATGATGAGGGCTTGGACATCGTTATCCTCTCTACAGATTGTACCATTGACTAAATTTCAAATAAATGAAAACACAATGATTTAAAAAAAAAAATTGTTTAAAGAAAATTTTCCTATGTTTTCAAAAATTTGAAAAAGAATCATGTTTGACTATTTTTTGTGGTGCATTTTGTCTGGAGATTAGCTAGTGCCTTCTAGCTTATGGTATGTGAGGTTGCGGTTTATTATGTTGTATAACAAGAAGTTGATTCTTGAGATCTTAAACTTTGTTATTTTATATTACATTATAAGGAGTCGGAACTTTTCTAATCTCTAAAACTACAGTTAAAATTGTATTTTGAACTTGTTTGTCTTTCATATTTTCTATTCTATTTATTAGTCTTTATAAATTCTAAATTAAAAGAGAAGATATTGTCCTTAGAATAAAATAAATGAGAGGTAAGATTGGACTCTATGGCATCATCTTAATTAAACTATTCTTAAAATTGTGTTATTTATTATGTTTTGTTATATCATATAGAGTTGGCATTTAATATCTTGGAACTACTGGTAATAAAAGTAAAAATTGTCGATTTAAAGTATATTTGTTTTCAATAAGGTTTAAACATAATAATAATGTTTAAATTATTATTAGTAATAACTTATCAATCCACCTAAATATAATTACCTACCCACATGAACACACATTGTCTATCTACATGAACATACTCTTACCAATTTTAAGTACTTTAATACATTGTTAAGAATGGTGATGGAGGGGAAACCTTGTTCTATGATGGTAACTATACTTTAATACCACATTAAAAAAAAATAGTACTCTAATTGAGGGGGGGGGGGAGGGCATTGCTAATGTCGTCATGGACTTAAAACAACTTGAAAGGATAAAAAATATTGGAAAGTGCCTCTCTCGAAAATAGGCTAAGTCACATGTCGATCTTCTACAACAACATTTTAATGTTTTCTCTTGGGCATATGTAAACATGCATGACACTAATGAACCCATATTGTTTTACAATATTGTATTGTCTTTGGATGAAAATTCAGTAAACCAAAATAGTGGAAAGATGAATCCTACACTCGCTTTGTTAGTTGAGACTTAGATAGAGAAGCTCTTGATATCATGCTTTATCCATCCTATTGAATACTCTCTTTGAATATTAAATATAGTCCATGAAAGTAAACTCGATAGCATATTTGTATATGTGCCAACCTTCATAATATTAATTAGGCTTCTTTGAAAGATTAATTCTTACTCACTAATAGTGAAACATTTGTTGATTTGATTGTTGGTCATGTAGTACTATCCTTTATAGATGGTTTATCAAGTCAACATAAAACTTATGTCAATCCAGAAGATCAATATAAGACTGCTTTAAGACCCCTTGAGGGACATTCTACTATGTGGTAATGTTGTTTGGATTGAATAACATTGGTGCAACCTATCAATGAGAAATGATCCTTATCTTTCATGAACTTATTCATGAAATCCCAAGGGATTATGTGGATGATATCTTGACAAAGTTGGTCCTTTGTTAGGAACATGTTAATAATCTTTGAGTTTTTTTGTCTCTATAGGATATGATTAATTCCCCTTAAATGTTATTTTTATGTAGATATTGACAAACTCTTGGGGTCTATTTGGTTCGTGCAATTGTAGAAATCGAGATTTCTAAAATCTCGATTTAGCCAAATCAAGGTTTTGTAAATCTTCATTCCTATTT
The DNA here is from genome assembly GCA_028749045.1 of Cupressus sempervirens. Classification (NCBI taxonomy): domain Eukaryota; kingdom Viridiplantae; phylum Streptophyta; class Pinopsida; order Cupressales; family Cupressaceae; genus Cupressus; species Cupressus sempervirens. The sequence continues at coordinate 936,204,113 of CM053785.1, read as the reverse complement.
TTGATTTGTTTCACTTGGAAGATGCGTGGAAAGATACATTTTTATTCTTAAGCTTGGAGTTGAAGAGTCCAATCTATTTTTTTTACACTCCTCAAAAAGCATAATCAGGTTTTGATATTTCAATTCATAGTTGCTAGTGGGAAGTTTGATAACCTAGTTTTGAGACAAAATTAGTAAGTTTGGTATTATAATTCCATTTTGCCAATTTTGAAACAAACACAAAAATTTTCAAATCCGAATTATGAAAAAGCCAATTCCTGTCATCTTCCACAAACCAAACAAACCCTTGAAATTCATCATTTCTCATTAGGGATTGAAATTAACATGAACAAAATCAATGTAATTGTCAACACATGGCCTCCACCCAATAATGCCACTTAGCTTCAAAGTTTTAAGGGAAAGATATAAGCCATAATAAGATTTGTTTCTAATTTGGTTGAGCTAACTATTCCATTCACATGATTGTTAAAGAAGGATGTGCACTTCAAATGGGAAGGTGGATGCTAGGGGGATTTTGATTCCATCAAGAAAAACTAGTTCATCCTCCCACGTTGATGCCCACTATGTAAGATAGGTCCTTTATGTTTTCAACATTGCATAATGCATCATCAACTTTATTGGCTTAGTATGATGACAAGGGAAAATAAAGTTTATTATTATTATGTTAGTCATGTTCTTCTTGAGTATAACTCTTGTAACTATGTCATGGGAAAACAATGTCTTGCTATAATTTTCACAACACAAAAGTTGAGGCACCACCTTCAACATACAAAAACTTGAGTCCTCACTAAGAATAATTTACTTATACATTTATTTTCTAGAGCTGATACTTGAGGGGGATTAACAAAGTGGGTGATGTTCCTTTTTGGGTTCGACCTCAAGTTTGCAACATAGAAGTCATTCAACAAATTACTGGTTAATTAAAGAAGCTCCCTCGCCTAAAACATTCGCCATATTTGATTTGTTTTTAATCGAGAACTTTCTTATAATCAATCAAGGTGTTGAACTAGTTTGGAGTAGGTGTTATCTCAATCCCACCTAAAGGAAAACTAGATCCATGTTCCTTTTATCTTGAGTTTTATGAACGTATGTGGGTGTGAGGGAGCTAAGCATCAATAAGATAAGGTTAACTCACATGCCTAATACACATGATGTGCTCCAACATCCATGCCTATTATAATTGGTAAGTTTTGATTTGCAATACTCATGGTATATGTATCAATAGAGGTTTTGGTATAGGTGGGCTATTATACTACAACCCCCAACATATATTTTCTCCCTCTCCATGGTCTTGGTGTAGGGAATGGGACACCTTGATAGATGGGAACCTCATCCATCTTTAGCCACTTGTAGTGCCACTGTGGTGATCAAACTTTACCACATCAACAAAATTTGGAGCCATCCTTGCTCAAGCAACCACATGTAGAGATGTCCTTTATCATCCACTAACCTACCACGACCTTATAGATGCATCACTCGTAGATGTCAACTATCAAGGGTTTATCTATCATAGCTTATTGCCCATGCATGAGAATATATAAGATATGATCGATGTTTACTAATTGTAGTGCTTGCCCTCATTTACATCTTTTCTAGACATATTGTTGTTATCATTATCAGAGTATGTTAGACTAGTTTTATGTTGATGGATTAGTGGTATTGTTTTGAGATTATCAGACATTATGTTACAGATTCAGTTGGTATATGATGAGATCATTTAGACTTTACATTTCATGTATGCATGATGATCATTACATTGCTTCAGTTATTGATGATGATTAGTTAGATGGTTTATTATCTCATGTGTTTTATTATGGATACTTACCCCATACTTGCATGTGTATGGTGTGCGTGTTTTCTTATTGTATGGCGTTTCTGATGTGGTTACGGAAGGGAGTCGTAGTCACCTGCTTAGTCGAGATCTACACGATGCACCACTTCCTGCCATTGTCTGTTTAGCTTAGCATTATATATATTGTATGTACATGCATGGTTTTTCTGTAGGTTGCAAGTACCGGGTATCGACTTCCCTAAATTGCCAGGATGAGCGTACCCTATTATACTATCTCAATGATAAGAGAAGGGAGATAAATTCTCAAGTCCAAATCCCAAACCCTTAAACCATTTGTCCTAGTAAGGTGTCATGCCCAAAAAAATTATGGCCAAAAACACACCAAATTTTTTTTTTTTTTTAAGACTTCTTTATTTATTTATTTAAACTTAAGTGCACAAAGTTGACACGGTTAAGATCACATGAAACAATGAAGCCAAGAAGGCAGTTATACGAACTCTTAACATATTCGAATGATCCAGTTAACAACTAATCTTATTTAATTAGAAGACCCAATTAATTAATAGATTTAACAAATCCCTTTAAAAGATTTACACTCTAAGAACATTAGTAAATTCCTTAAATACAATTTATTTCAATTTTTCATATGAATTAGTCATCAACTTTGACAAGGAGTAAAGCTAAAATTATCATTCATTTTATGAGTTAATCTGGATTGCATGACCCTACAATTGACATAGATCAATTTTAAACTATATAATTCTAATGTTTAAGACTTATGAATTTAAACTACATTTTACTAATCCCAAAAATAAACTTCTCATTAAGAACTGCTAATCGAATAATTAAACTTAATTAAGTTATTCTTAATTACATTAAATAATAACTATATTGCATTCACATAATTTAATAATTAACGTTACAAATTAACAATTAATAAATAAACAGATAAAACTATTTTAGAAAGATTCTTTAATTAATAATATTCATTAATTATTAAATTCGCTAAGTAAGTATTATTAAATTTATAAGTTGTTAATGAACTTCATTAATACACATTATAAATTAAACTAATAATTAAATATATAAAAAAACTACTAACAACTAATTTTAACTAAACTATATTAAACGAAATTTTAATTCTAACTAAAAAAAAATTTAAAAATAAATAAATAAATAAAAATTTAAAACGCGCTGCCCACGCATATATATGCGTGGGGAATCCCACGCAATATATGCGTGGGCCTCACGCATACACATGCGTGGGGATCCCACGCATTTAAATGCGTGGTCCTCACGCATGTGTATGCGTGGGGTCAACCACGCATACGGTACAGGGGCCGCCGGGTACGAGCCGCAGGCTCTGCCCGAAAATTCAAAAGAAATTTTTTTTTTTATAATTTTTTTTGTTGTTGTTGGGTTGCCTTAAATAAGGTAGGTCGCCCACCCTTTGAATACTTATAGTAAGAGGGTGATTTTCTATACTTTATTGACTGTAATAGAGGGGTCTCTTTTTTTTTTGTCCATACATTTTCCAGCAAGTTTGAGCACCTATAGGCCTCAATTTTTTTGTTGGAGTTTAAGTCTTTATCAAATTTCTCCATTGATCTTGAGACATGGGTGTCAATAGATTGGTGAGTCTATACATTGCCATATTACATCTTGAACACAACCATAATTTAATCAAATGATTTGCTTATAACATTTTTATAAACTTACTTTAGTTTCTCTTCCTTTGTTGTTGGATCAATACAATTCTATTTTCTTTCACATACAAATGCAACAACTGTATATGAATCCAATTTTATACATAATGCAACTAATTACTCTATGGTAATGGAAAATAGAAAGATCACAATGGATGTTTAAATTCTCTATAAATTCATATGCATATATTTTCTCCATACCATTCTAATGTCTATTTGAACTCAGCCTTTCCTAACATAATTCCTTCATATTCAAGATTAACATTCAACATTCTCAATCCATCATACAAGATATAAGATAACTCAATACATCTTTCCTTTCTTTCTTCAATACATTCCAAGGCTTGAGAGTAAATAATATAGTCTCACACAACCAACAATTCTCTCCTACATATCCTTTTCCATTTTATTTTATTTTTTTATACTTCCATCACAATAATATGCATGAACAAAAAGGTGGTGGAATTGGCTATAACAAGTTTCACACAATGAGAAGACCATTTAACATACATTACGCAAATTTCCAAGAAACATGAGAGCAATGCAAGGAAATTCTCATAATCTTTTTTTTTATTATTCACCCTGGTTCAAAGGCTCCACTCGGGAAAGAACCAGTAAGAAAACCCGAGGTCATTGCCCAATACTTCCAAGTTTCCAATCCATTTTACATCATTTTACAACTCAAATAAATCTCTACAAACTTCCAACATGTGTTATCTTCCAAATAACTTCAAATTACAATAAAGGATAATGGGGAAGACAAAACTGAATCAAGGTGGGTACTCACAACAAGAACAATTCAAACATACAACCCAAACCCGGTTTGCACAATAGATCCATACATGGAATCAAAATAGGGGGGGAGGTGGATTTTCCCAATGGGAGAAGTCAATCACCATTCCATTACATAGCCCTTTCGGGGCTTCAATTTTAAGAATTTCCATTCTATTATAAGGCCTTTTCGGGGCTCCAATCACAAGGGTATTCATTTTCTCTTCATACACATGGTTTCACAACATCAATAAGGAAGGTGATGACAAGTAGGGGCCCATACACCCTACCCTTTTTCCCTCCTCTCACCATGAAAGGAGACTCTCACCAATGAGGTCCAACTAAAGCCCTACCCCCATACATGGCCACTTCTTCCCTATCCAAGGGTGAGTAATGCCATCACAATCCCCATGAAAACTCAAAGAACAAGGTCTCAACAAAGCAAGAAATGAAATCCAAAACAAGATAAAATTCCCTCCAATATCCTCCCAATACACACAAACATATAAAGACAAGAACCTTCACAATACTATAAACAAGATTCACACATGATCAAAAAAAATGAAAGCTAAGCCCATGAGAGAGGAATTCCTACCTCCACAAGTGTTATGGCAACAATGGAAGTTTTTGAGAAGAGCTTCTTTCCTTTCTCCTTCCTTCAATCTTGAAGCTTGCTCTCTAAAACTAGAGATTGGGTAACAACCCTCCACTACTTCCAAAGTGCCTCTAAATAAGAATCTACTTAACTAGGCTTAAGGTAAACCCCTTGGCGGAGTCAAGGTCACCAACCTATGAAGTGACAACCAATTTTCGAATTCAAGCAAAGATGGAGTGTTTGAGTGACCATAAAGGTCAACCAAGGAGACTTGGGGAGTGGAAAACACTCCCAACCCAAACCCTTACCCCTAGGGTACTTAATTTTGAAGTTTTTTTAAGACTTAAGGATATAATATAGACAATAAAACTAGGGGGAACAAACTACCAAAAGAAAATACACCTTAAAGATGGACTAGGTAAAAAAAAGAATATAGCACAAAATAAACATGGGGTTCAGCTTTTGTCTTCCCATTGGATTTCTCGGCTAAATTTCCTGCACACTCATTGCACACGTCAGTAATTCGAGAAGCACATGTATATATATATATATATAAATACGCATCAACAATTTTCATGAAATTTAAAACATCCATTCTTCTATAACCTATTCATTCATCTCATTCTACTCATTAAAATTAGAGATTCAAAGTGTTAGTTTGCATTCATTCATTTTATATACGTTATAAAACATTAAACTATAGAAATCAAATATCTGAAATAAAGCATCATACATCATAATCAGCAAAATAATTTTCAGTGCCACAAATAATGCTCTGACATATCAAGCCATAAAAAAAAAAAAAATAGAGTATCATCAAGGCTAGGATGGGTCGAGGCGAGGCCTCACATCCTCCCCCACTAGGCATGAACTTCCTCCTGGAGTTCATCAAAAAGGTATGGGTACTGAGATCGCATCTGCATCGTATCCTCCCATGTGGCCGTGACCTCATCGTAGCAATCCCACTGGACCCTAACCTGGTCCAGCTCTCGACCTCGAAGTGCGAGGGTCCGTCGGGCAATAATACAGATGGGCTCCAGCGCTAACTGGCCGTCCGACTCCACCTGCAAAGCATCCCAATCTATAATATGAGACTCATCATAGATATATCTTCTAAGTACTGAAATGTGAAACACATCGTGGATGCGTGACAGGCTAGGTGGCAAAGCTAGACGGTAGGCAACTGGTCCTATCCTCTCTAGGATCTCGAATGGCCCAACGAAACGGGGTGCCAACTTAGAGCCCTTTCCGAATCGAATCGGACTCTTGTGTGGCCGCACCATCAAGAAAACTCTATCCCCAACCTGATACTCTCGATCCATCCTATTCGCATCAGCATACTTCTTCTGTCGATCCTGTGCCTCTTTCGGCGTTGCCTAATCAGAATCACCTGCTGCTCCATATCTTTAACTAACTGAGGTCCAATAGAAACTCGATCCTCGATCCTGTCCCAACTCAACAGCGTCCTGTAAGGTCTCCCATACAAGGCCTCATAAGGCGGCATACCTATGGAGGAATGGTGCCCATTGTTATAGGCAAACTCAACTAGGTGGAGGTATTCCTCCCACTTGACCTGATGATCCATCACGTACATACGTAACATGTCCTCCAACACTTGATTCACTCGCTCAGTCTGCCCATCAGTCTGAGGGTGGTACGCTGTACTAAAATTGAGCCTGGTGCCCAAAGCTGACTGCAACTCTCTCCAAAAAGATGAGGTGAACAGTGAGTCCCTATCAGAGATAATCTTACGGGGAATGCCATGAAGTCTGACAATGTCTCGCAAAAACACTTGAGCTATGTCTCGTGCTGTGTACGTAGTACGCACAGGTGAGAAGTGAGCAACTTTGGTCAATGTGTCAACTGTCACCAAAATGGCATCATGACGACGAGAAGACAAAGGAAGACCAACAATAAAGTCCATCGATATAACATCCCACTTCCACTCTGGAATCTCATGAGGCTGAAGGAGCCCACCGGGATGACGATGTTCTGCCTTCACCCTCTGACACTCGAGGCATCTCGCCACTATGTCGGCAATCTGTGCTCTCATGCCTGGCCAATGGTACAACTGCCTCAAATCTGCATGCAACTTCTTAACACCAGGGTGTGCCGCATAAGGTGCTCTGTGAGCCTCAAGTATGATGAGCTCGCACAAACCCCCTATGGAAGGTACATACACACGTCCTCTATGACGCAAGAGTCCATTGGACTCCAAGGAATACTCTGAATACTTCCCCTCCAAGGGTCTCTGAGAATGCACAACCTGACTAACCTCTGTATAAAGCTCATCTGCTGGCAAGTGCTGTAAAATCTGCTCTCTCAAATCGGTGCCCGTAGTCATAGATGAGAGCTCATGGCGCCTTCTACTTAAGGCATCTGCAACTACATTCTCCTTTTCCTTGATGTAATGTACATCAAAATCGTACTCGCAAAGGAACTCCATCCACCTTCTCTGTCTAGCATTCAGGTTTGGCTGCGTGAATAGGTACTGCAAGCTCTGATGATCGGAGTGAAGTTCAAATCTGTGACCTAGTAGGAAGTGTCGCCACTTCACTAATGCATGAACCACAGCTGCAAGCTCTAGGTCGTGAGTAGGGTAGTTGAGTTCATGAGTCTTCAACTTCCTAGACTCGAAGGAAATAGGTCGACCATCCTGCATAAGCACTGCCCCAATGCCATCCAAAGATGCATCAGTGCACACCACAAAGTCCGCCAATGGGTCTGGTACTGCAAGAATAGGTGCACTCGTGAGAGCCCTCTTGAGCTCTAGAAAAGCTCTCGCGCACTTCTTTGTCCATTCAAACTTCTTTCCCTTCCTCTGCACCGATGTAATGGGGTGTGCCAATCTAGAAAATCCTACAATGAAGCGTCGATAATAGCCTGCTAATCCCATAAAGCTCCTCACCTCAGTGACACTAGTAGGTGCAGGCCAATCCATGATGGCTCTAATCTTCGATGGGTCTACTGAGATACCATCGCCAGATATGATATGGCCCAAATAATGGATCTTAGATCTGAAGAATGCACACTTCGATAAGCTACCAAACAACTGATTCTCTCTCAACTTCTGCAATACCTGTCTCAGGTGTTCTTCGTGCTCCTCCTCATCATGAGAATATATCAGGATGTCATCCAGGAACACAACTACGAACTTATCCAAGAAGGTACGAAATACTCCATTCATGAGGCTCATGAATATAGCTGGAGCATTTGTGAGACCGAATGGCACCACAGTGAACTCATAGTGTCCATACCTAGTACGGAAAGCGGTCTTAGGGATATCACTTCCCACAATCCTCAACTGGTGGTAACCTGACTTAAGATCAATCTTTGAAAATACATGAGCACCCTGCAACTGATCAAATAGGTCATCAATTCTGGGAAGGGGATATCGGTTCTTGATGGTTACTTTGTTCAATTGCCGATAATCAATGCATAACCTAAGTGATCCATCCTTCTTCTTAACGAAAATCACTGGTGCACCCCAAGGTGACACACTAGGTCGAATATGCCCCTTCTCTAGGAGTTCCTCCAACTGAACCTTTAGTTCACTAAGCTCATGTGTAGTCATCCTGTATGGTGCTCTCGATACTGGTTCCGCGCCTGGCACAAGATCAATATGAAAGTCTACTGCCCTAGGTGGGGGTCTACCAGGGACCTCTGAAGGAAAAACATCTGCAAACTCCTGCAATATAGGAAAGTCATCAAGGGATGGTTCCCCTTCTGAGTCTTCCTCTCTGTCACTAATGGTGATTGCAAACAGCTGACACCCCTTTCGCATGCACCGTCTAAGCTGCATAGCGGATATCATACGAAGGGATATGGGTCTCTTAACCCCAAGAATCACTCTACTGATACCATCATCATCCACACATTCCACTGTCTTCTGTCGACAATCCATCTTGGCGCTGTGGGCATAAAGCCAATCTATGCCAAGAACAACATCATAAGAACCTAGTGGGGTAATGCGTAGATCAGACACCGTGAACGTGGCTCCCATCTGAATCGGGCAACTATGCACCAAGGAACTAACTGACACTCTAGCTCCTGAGGCTAACTCTACCTCCCAACCGACATCCTGTCTAACTGCCACTAGCCCGCAACGCTCCACAGCAAAAGGAGATATAAAGGAGTTAGTAGCTCCTGAATCAAATAAAACTGTAACCATGCTACCCTGTATGATACCTGCAGCCTCAATAACTGTAGCCTGATGCTCGGCCTGGCGGTTGTCAACCGCTGCGAATACTCTGTGTGATTTGCCTACATCACCAACTGTCGGCTCTGAAAATGCCCCTCCCTAACCACTGGATGATTGTCCCTGTGGACACTCTCTAGCTATGTGACCCATGCCACCACAAGTGTAGCATGGTCCCCGTGCATAAGGCCGTGCACCCTGTGAACCAGTCTGCTGTGGCCCTCCTGACCTGCTAGACCCACTGAAACCACCCCTAGAAGACTGCTGAGACTTCGCTGGCTGAGACTGTGGGGCCTATACTTTCTGATCCTGCTTCGGACCCTGTGAGTACCACTGCTTGGGCTTGGAGCCCTGATAACCCTGTGAGGGTTTTTGGTGCTGCTGCTGCTGAGGTTTCTGTTGCTGAGACTGTTGGCCCTTAGAGGACCCTGCTGAGTAGTTCTGATTCCCCTTCCAAGGGGGTTTCTGCTGGGTAGGGTTTCGGTTATGAGACCGATCTCGTGACTCCTGTCTACTCCGAGTATCCTCTGCAACAAAGGCCATCTCAACTACCTGTCTGAAAGTAGTAGGAAAAGCCATACGCACTGGACCCTGAAGAGAGAAATTTAGGCCCATGATAAATATATGCACACGCTGTTTCTCGTCCTTCATGTACTCGACATATGGAAGGAGCTCGAGAAACCTGCTCTCATACTGAGCTACAGTGAGACCTCTCTGATGAAGAGAATGAAACTCCTCTATCTGCTTCTGCCTGAAATGCTCAGACAGGAATCTCTCTCTGAATCTCTCCAAAAAAAGTCTCCCATGTGAGGGTATCCATGCTCATCCCTCCGATCGTCTCCTCCTGATGCCACCAATTGGAGGCATCTCCTCTCAACTGATGGACTGCAACACGTGCCTTCAGATTACTCCCATAGGGACGTAATCCAAAACACTGCTAGAGGCTCTGCAACCAAGCCTCTGCCACTGTCCCCTCTGTGGAACCGGCAAAAAGTGGGGGTCCAAGACGTATCAGCTCTCTGATGTCATCTCCTATGTGTCTAGGAGGTCTCTCGGGTGGTGGTACTCTCTGATGAATGGATTCCCCCTCGTGCTCACCTTGCCCCTCATCCTGCCTCGGTGGGGGACTCCTACTCCTCTCTCTACCACTAGGATCCTGTGCTTCCCTTTCGGGAATCTGCTGAACTGGCTGTGCTACAGGTGGGGGTAGTCTCTGCTGAACTACACCAATCAGTGTTTGAAGGGCATCCAAAATGTCCTGATTCGGATTCTGAGGTGGTGGTGGTGGTGGTGGAGGTGGTGGTCCATCCTCCTGTCTGGCTCCACTACCTCTCGCCCTACGACCTCTACCTCGGCGGTTGTTCCGTGTAACAGGAGGCATCCTACACAATGAAAGTTTTTAATTAATTTCAGAAGCATAGTGGTTTAGGTTCCTAGTGTTGAAACTAGGCTCTGATACCAAAATGTCATACCCAAAAAAATATGGCCAAAAACACACCAAATTTTATTTTATTTTATTTTATTTTTTTTTTATTTTTTTTATTTTTAGAGTTCTTTATTTATTTATTTAAACTTAAGTGCACTAAGTTGACACGGTTAAGATCACATGAAACAATGAAGCCAAGAAGGCGGTTATACGAACTCTTAACAAATTCGAACGATCCAGTTAACAACTAATCTTATTTAATTAGAAGACCCAATTAATTAATAGATTTAACAAATCCTTTTAAAAGATTTACACTCTAAGAACATTAGTAAATTCCTTAAATACAATTTATTTCAATTTTGCATATGAATTAGTCATCAACTTCGACAAGGAGTAAAGCTAAAATTATCATTCATTTTATGAGTTAATCTGGATTGCATGACCCTACAATTGACATAGATCAATTTTAAACTATATAATTCTAATGTTTAAGACTTATGAATTTAAACTACATTTTACTAATCCCGAAAATAAACTTCTCATTAAGAACTGCTAATCGAATAATTAAACTCAATTAAGTTATTCTTAATTACATTAAATAATAACTATATTGCATTCACATAATTTAATAATTAACGTTACAAATTAACAATTAATAAATAAACAGATAAAACTATTTTAGAAAGATTCTTTAATTAATAATATTCATTAATTATTAAATTCGCTAAGTAAGTATTATTAAATTTATAAGTTGTTAATGAACTTCATTAATACACATTATAAATTAAACTAATAATTAAATATATAAAAAAAACTACTAACAACTAATTTTAACTAAACTATATTAAACGAAATTTTAATTCTAACTAAAAAAAAAATTTTAAAAAAAATAAATAAATAAAAAATTTAAAATGCGCTGCCCCACGCATATATATGCGTGGGGAATCCCACGCAATATATGCGTGGGCCTCACGCATACACATCCGTGGGGATCCCACGCATTTAAATGCGTAGTCCTCACGCATGTGTATGCGTGGGGTCAACCACGCATACGGTACAGGGGCCGCCGGGTACGAGCCGCAGGCTCTGCCCAAAAATTCAAAAGAATTTTTTTTTTTTTATAATTTTTTTTTTTGTTGTTGGGTTGCCTTAAATAAGGTAGGTCGCCCACCCTTTGAATACTTATAATAAGAGGGTGATTTTCTATACTTTATTGACTGTAATAGAGGGGTCTCTTTTTTTTTTGTCCATACATTTTCCAGCAAGTTTGAGCACCTACAGGCCTCAATTTTTTTGTTGGAGTTTAAGTCTTTATCAAATTTCTCCATTGATCTTGAGACATGGGTGTCAATAGATTGGTGAGTCTATACATTGCCATATTACATCTTGAACACAACCATAATTTAATCAAATGATTTGCTTATAACATTTTTATAAACTTACTTTAGTTTCTCTTCCTTTGTTGTTGGATCAATACAATTCTATTTTCTTTCACATACAAATGCAACAACTGTATATGAATCCAATTTTATACATAATGCAACTAATTACTCTATGGGAATGGAAAATAGAAAGATCACAATGGATGTTTAAATTCTCTATAAATTCATATGCATATATTTTCTCCATACCATTCTAATGTCTATTTGAACTCAGCCTTTCCTAACATAATTCCTTCATATTCAAGATTAACATTCAACATTCTCAATCCATCATACAAGATATAAGATAACTCAATACATCTTTCCTTTCTTTCTTCAATACATTCCAAGGCTTGAGAGTAAATAATATAGTCTCACACAACCAACAATTCTCTCCTACATATCCTTTTCCATTTTATTTTATTTTTTTATACTTCCATCACAATAATATGCATGAACAAAAAGGTGGTGGAATTGGCTATAACAAGTTTCACACAATGAGAAGACCATTTAACATACATTACGCAAATTTCCAAGAAACATGAGAGCAATGCAAGGAAATTCTCATAATCTTTTTTTTTATTATTCACCCTGGTTCAAAGGCTCCACTCGGGAAAGAACCAGTAAGAAAACCCAAGGTCATTGCCCAATACTTCCAAGTTTCCAATCCATTTTACATCATTTTACAACTCAAATAAATCTCTACAAACTTCCAACATGTGCTATCTTCCAAATAACTTCAAATTACAATAAAGGATAATGGGGAAGACAAAACTGAATCAAGGTGGGTATTCACAACAAGAACAATTCAAACATACAACCCAAACCCGGTTTGCACAATAGATCCATACATGGAATCAAAATAGGGGGGGAGGTGGATTTTTCCAATGGGAGAAGTCAATCACCATTCCATTACATAGCCCTTTCGGGGCTTCAATTTTAAGAATTTCCATTCTATTATAAGGCCCTTTCGGGGCTCCAATCACAAGGGTATTCATTTTCTCTTCATACACATGGTTTCACAACATCAATAAGGAAGGTGATGACAAGTAGGGGCCCATACACCCTACCCTTTTTCCCTCCTCTCACCATGAAAGGAGACTCTCACCAATGAGGTCCAACTAAAGCCCTACCCCCATACATGGCCACTTCTTCTCTATCCAAGGGTGAGTAATGCCATCACAATCCCCATGAAAACTCAAAGAACAAGGTCTCAACAAAGCAAGAAATGAAATCCAAAACAAGATAAAATTCCCTCCAATATCCTCCCAATACACACAAACATATAAAGACAAGAACCTTCACAATACTATAAACAAGATTCACACATGATCAAAAAAAATGAAAGCTAAGCCCATGAGAGAGGAATTCCTACCTCCACAAGTGTTATGGCAGCAATGGAAGTTTTTGAGAAGAGCTTCTTTCCTTTCTCCTTCCTTCAATCTTGAAGCTTGCTCTCTAAAACTAGAGATTGGGTAACAACCCTCCACTACTTCCAAAGTGCCTCTAAATAAGAATCTACTTAACTAGGCTTAAGGTAAACCCCTTGGCGGAGTCAAGGTCACCAACCTATGAAGTGACAACCAATTTTCGAATTCAAGCAAAGATGGAGTGTTTGAGTGACCATAAAGGTCAACCAAGGAGACTTGGGGAGTGGAAAACACTCCCAACCCAAACCCTTACCCCTAGGGTACTTAATTTTGAAGTTTTTTTAAGACTTAAGGATATAATATAGACAATAAAACTAGGGGGAACAAACTACCAAAAGAAAATACACCTTAAAGATGGACTAGGTAAAAAAAAGAATATAGCACAAAATAAACATGGGGTTCAGCTTTTGTCTTCCCATTGGATTTCCCGGCTAAATTTCCTGCACACTCATTGCACACGTCAGTAATTCGAGAAGCACATGTATATATATATATAAATACGCATCAACAATTTTCATGAAATTTAAAACATCCATTCTTCTATAACCTATTCATTCATCTCATTCTACTCATTAAAATTAGAGATTCAAAGTGTTAGTTTGCATTCATTCATTTTATATACGTTATAAAACATTAAACTATAGAAATCAAATATCTGAAATAAAGCATCATACATCATAATCAGCAAAATAATGTTCAGTGCCACAAATAATGCTCTGACATATCGAGCCATAAAAAAAAAAAAATAGAGTATCATCGAGGCTAGGATGGGTCGAGGCGAGGCCTCACATAAGGTAGGACAAGTATTTGGATACTTTACCCACCGAATGTGTCAGATGACATATTTCGTGATTTTTAACCCTTTAGACTGATTTTGTGTGAATTGCTCTATGATGGGTTTTCATATTTTATCTTGGAGGTCTATGGTGAATTTTCTATTAATTAAGTCTTAATAAATAGATTTAATTAATACATTAATTATTTGAGAAAATTAATATAAAATATCATGGTTTTTGATATTTTGATTATAATTAATTAAATGAGAATTAATTGAGGAAAAATAATTAAATAAAAAAAAATTAGAAATTAAAATTAATAATAATTATAAAATAATAATAAAGTAATAAATAAGTAATAATAATAAAAGTTATAAAAATTAAAATGAAAGTTATAAAAATTTAAATAGAAATTATATAAAAGAAAATTAGAGTTATAAGCTTGCATAGGAGTTAACGCACCTTTATATTTCTCATATGTCAACAACATGGGGGTTAGTGCATCAATTAAGCACATGGTGTCTACAACCCTATGACTCATTTAGAAGGTTGGAAAAGACACATGCTTAGTTGGTGACACTTTCTAGCTGTTTCTAGAGACATTCTAGGTGTTTCCTGAGAGCTCTTTATATTCAGGCATTCCTAGAAGCTTAGACATAGCGTTTGGAGAGCATTTGGAGCATTGGAGGACTCGAGAACTCTAAAGAAGGGAGGAGCTTGCTCTGCGGGTTTTCTTAGGAAGAGCGAATTAGCATCAAAATCCAGGTAGATTCTTGTGATTTTACTTATGCTTTTTTCGCATCTTGCATTCCCTGTCTTCTTCGTGTCTTCCATATGTCTTTTGAGGATTTTCCTAATTTAATTGTATGCAATCTCAATATGGGTAGTTAAATTTATTTGAGAATCTTATATGCATAGATCTGAAAAGAACACGGGGCTAGGGTTTAAATTGTAGCCAAACCATTAGATAAATTATTGAATAAATCTGAGATCAAAAGTTTATAGGAAAATTCTAAAAATTAGAATTTCTTATTTATTTTTGAATCTGCACACACACACGCACGCACGCATGCACGCGCGCACACACACACACACAATTATATATATGTATACATGTTTATATGCTGTGATATTTAAAAAAAAAACTCTGCGTATATATATATATATATATATATATATATATATATATATATATATATATATATATACATACACATGTATATATACATATATATTTAATGAATTAAAAATCGAATGATATTGTACCATGATTGATTGAATACGTTTTAAAAAAATGTTATTCAAGAAAATTTGATAAAAATTGAATTCGCATATATTAAATGGCGAATGAATCGCTTATGCGATTTAAAAAATAATAATAATATGCAAAAGTGGGGGGGGGACGAGACCCGCGCCCCCGTACCCACTGCGATTTGCAGTGTACCTGCTATTGTAGGTACTGTGACGACAGGGGTACATATTACCCACTGATGTTGCAGGCCTTGTGACCACAGGGTCTTGCGTACCGCCGGTGGTACATACTTATATATGTGTGTTGGTATAACAGTCGTTTCATATGAAATCGATTTTCATTGTTATTACATTTTCATATGTTATATTGTATCAATCAAAATTATTGTAATTCGATTTTTATAAAATGCAAAATTAATAATTATTTATATATTTATATATGTATGTGTGTGTGTGTGTGTGTGTATATATATATATATATATATATATATATATATATATATGTAATATGTAAATATGTTATTAATAAATTTGAATTATTATATAATTGATAAATGATTTATATCAAAGGTTCATTTTTATAATGGTGAACCCTTGTATAATATTCAACTATTAAGATTTAATTAATTGTTTTAAATTATTAAATAAAGTATATGAAATTTAATTGGTAGTTTGGTGGGGAACATTTTCAAACAAATATTATATTTGGAAAATGGATTTTAGACCTATTAAGGAAAATTTTTATCCATCCAAAACAATACATGTGTTAGGAAAAACGTACAAAATGTTCCTCCATTCATTCTCCAAACTTGGAAACATAAACTGAGACCTCTACATTTAAATTCAAGTTTGTAAATTTAGCAAAACCAAAACATGTGTTTACATTGTGTATTCTTTATGCTATTGTTTTGGGTTTTGGGTTGACTAGTGTTGACTAGTTATAGGACATCTACCAGAGGCTTGGGGGTGATGTGATTGTGATGTCATGATGATGTTTTAATCTCGATCTTTATAAACCCAACCATGGTTATGTGATGGAATGCTCTATGCAATATTGGTATTTACTGTTTATTATAGTTGAGATTCTTATGTATCTGAGACACTTGACTTAACTATATTTTTGAGTCATCGATCAATTATCCTTGGTTATTTTCTAGTCGCCATGATGGGATTGAAATGTGGATTTATTCTTGATGATGTCATGTTGTGACATGTTTTGACTCAACCATTTTGGAGTCTTTGATTTGTATGATTGAGATATATTTTGGTTATTGAGAACCAATGGATACTTTTGATTATCAGTGATACTTCAGTTGCCAATAGAGAGCTGTTGTGATCATGATTTTCTATGGATGCTTGCTCATGGAGATTTGATGCTTTTATGCATATTTGATGATTTTATTATGGATTATCTTTTGTGATTTTGAGATTTATGATTCCATGAGCTTAGGGTAGGATATCTACATGTAGTGTCGGGAAGTGGCTTGCAATGGGGGCCGGGGCCCTAAGAGGCTGCCAGGGTAACTCATTGTAAGTTGGTTAAAAAAGTGAAAACATTCACACCTAATACTAACTGAATGAACCTAAAAAGATAAGTGTTTTGTTCTCGCCCATGCCTTGAGTGCTTGTACAAACTAGGATGGAGTAGAGAGAATGCATGGTTGCAACCTTGCATTCCATAGTATGCCTCGTTAGTATGAGAGGATACTAGTGGCCGCATGAGATCAGTATGGACCCATGGAGTTTAGCTAACTGTCAGGTTAACTTTTACATGATAGATGCAATGACACTTTTCTGCTTGCATAGTAGGTTCCTACATGTCATTGTGTGCCTCTGGGATTAGATGTCGATTTTGTGATGGAACCTTTGAGTTAGTATACTTTTAGGATTCCTGGACTTTTAGAGATTATGCTATGTGTTTTGGATAGCCTGTTTGGGACTTGAGATTATCTCCTCAGCACAGTGGGAGTGGACCACTTAGGTACCATGCAGTCAGGTGGTAGTGTTTTTCCACTCTTATCATTTGAGATTCATTGAGACATCGTGGTTGATGCGTCCTTCATGATGGTGGATATGTATCCTTTCATTGATGATTAGCATATGTTAGATGATGTTATCTTATGCTTTTATTTGCATGTTAGATTACTTTCTGCATATGATGTAGTATATGTTAGGAGTGACATTTCTTCTATGTTAATATCGATGATCTCTTCGGTGATTTTAAAATGTTACGCACGGAGGGATGGCTAGGGCCCACGATGTTCTAATGATGCTATTAACGGTTGGGAGGAACCGTGCACTTAGTTTATTATGTTTGATCTTTTATGATGGATGTTTATATCTTCTATGATGATGTATCATGTATGACATGTGATTATCTTTACTTTCATGTATCATGGATTAGAATAGGATGATGTATCTTATTTCACATATGTATATTCTTTTAAGCTTTTCATACCCTGTGACATGTACAATGGATGATAGAGCATTTAGAAATGTAATGTATAAACAATGGACTTATCATTATTATTTCATGTGGTTGTTATATTTGATGGATTCAATAATGTTAGTTGACTTAGATGTAATTCAACGTTAAGGGATCTTTAAGAATGTAACCATTTATGTATGTTATGTTTACTTTTAGATGGACATTGCTATTGCTTCCGTTAATGAGTATAAGTTATATGTGGTATTTACTTTCATGTTTTAAAATAAAAAATGCTACCTAACTTAGTAAAATTCTAGGTTAATTCTTTGGATCCCTTGGTGGGGCATTACACTAATTTAATCACCAACATCTCCCAATTAGGAGATGGAACGACAGAATGCTAGAATCTCATCTCTCTAGAAGTGTCATCAATATAGCTATGTGAAATCTCATCTCAAGGTGGTGGTATATCCACCAAAGACCTACTCATCATAGTCTCATTGTTACACTTACAAGTGGATCATCCACTCTAGTGTAGAGCATTATGAAAATATGTCTTGTAGTGTGCTCTTGGACTTTTGGCAAAGTCTATATGAACATAAATGATAAAGATGTGTCATCGATGGGCTCATAGAATAAAAATATATGACATTTCAACTTACATTTTATTTATAAGACTTTTAGACATGTGCACAATTTGTGTCCAAGGATACCAACATAGAATCTAGACACCAACATGAAATCCCTCCTAGGATGAATGCACATATATGAGACATACACAAAATTAGGATTTATGTGCTACTTTAATTTTTAAAATAGCTATAAAATGCTTAATAATTGACTAAATACAGTCAAATGAGAATCGCCACACACCTTGATTGGAGAAGTGGAATGCATTAATTGTTCCTTTTGAGTGGATAGAAAGGATCAAAGAAGTGTAATCATTTTTAAGATAAGACCAAGGAGTTGGTGGCAAAAAGAAGAAACTTTTTATTCTTGGTTCTTTTAATTTCAAGAATTTATCCAAGGTCTCATCATGCACCATGATTGCACACAACTCCTTGATAGTGATGCTCTAGAAGCCCCATCTGTAAGGAATTATTATTTAGATTCTATAGAAAACTCAATGAAATCCTCACAATGAATAGTGAAAATGACCCTTCTATAGGCCCACTTCACACACATATGGCCTAGAATTGGTCCAAAAATTTTAATTTTTGTTTATGATTGGTATGGCTCCAATTTCCTTCCTAGTTTTCTCCATATGTTGGGGAAAGAACATAAGGGGCTTACATATCCTCTTCACTTTATTTTTCATTTTGACTGGTACTAATGTTCCTTGAGCATTCTTCTTATTGAAGTAAATATTTTTATTTTTTATGCTAACAAAATTTTAACTTTGTAGCACTTTCACAATAAATGTTGTGGTTTAATGTTAAACACTCACAACATCATATGTGCTCACCTAATTCATTTTTTGTAATTGCTATAGTATCCTTTTTTAAAGTAATAAATACATTTAATGCACTCCATACACTTGGTGAATTCATCTTACAATCAACTTTAGTGCACCCAATCAATTGAGATGATTGGTTCACTAAAGTGGGAGCAAAATGTATTGTCTCAAATTGCATGCTGTTCATTTATGACACTTGAACACTTAACCAAGTGCATTTATGATAAACTCATCAACCCACACTTCATGAGTAGTGGCTTACAAGAACCATCTCTCATGAGAATGAATAGAACAGTTAGCATTCAATGCATCTAGGTGGTTGTCATAGAGTTGCAACACCAAGACTTGCTAAGAGGTCACCCATTTGAATACTACTCTAGCTCAAACATACTTAACCACAAAGTTTCCTCCAAGGTTAATCCCACTTTTCTTGTAAACCCATTTGGGAAGACTTCAAAAAGTGTCGTGCATTATGAACCATCCATTTTAAAGTCCCTTAAGCTCATCAACTGATTAGTAAGAGATATTTTCCACCATAAGTCAAATTGTGATGTTGCTATTAGGACTCAATTGCGTAGTTTTTGAGACAAACTCATTGAACCATGTTTGATGAGTAGTGGTTCATACAAATCCATCTCTCATGAGAATGAATAAACCACTTAGCACTCATTACATCTTGATAATGATCACATATGTGAAGCACCAAGACTTCTTGAGAGGTTACCTACCTTAGTACTACTCCAACTCAAGTATGCTTAACCACAAAGTTTCCTTCAAGGTTAAGTCCATTATGCTTGCATCGTTTTTGAAGAGCCTTTAGTAAGTGTTGTGCCTTATGAGCCATTCATTTTAAATCCCCTTAAGCTCATCAATGGACAAGTAAAATATATTTTCCACATTAAGTCAACGTGTGATATTGCTAGTAGAATTTGACTAAGTAGTTTATGAGTCAAACTCATTGACCCATGTTTCATGAGTAGTGGTGCACATGAATCCATCTTTTGTAAGAATAAATGAAACTATTAGCATTCATTACATCTAGGTGATTTTCATAGAGTAGAAGCACCAAGAGTTCTTGGGAGGTCACCCATCTTAGTCAATGTTTCATGAGTAGTGGTTCAGAAGGACCCAATTGTCACGAGAATGAATGAAACGCTTAGCACTCTTTGCAACTAGATGATGCTCACTTCAAGTGAAACACTAATTCTTCCCAAGAGATCGCCCATTCCAATTAGTTACCTTCACTATTTTATAAGATATCACCCATCTCAATTAATATGAAGATAGTTGACTATAAGTATACTAATTTACATTATTGGAATATAATGATTATAAATATACTAGTTTAACCTTTTTAAAAATATAACAAATTATATACTTTTGAACTTTATCATTCACTAGTAACCATGATAACATATAAAAGAAACAGACGCCTTAACCTTGCACTATAAAGAAATAAATATAATAGTTGAAAATTCCTACGCACGTTGACAAACCACCGACAATGGACAACAATTTCCTAGTCTTATTCCCTTTTTAATTCTGTTGGGCAGATCCTGTTTTCATACCGTGGCTTCCAATATAGTCAAGCGAGCCTTATTTTTTCAATAAATAGGTTACAGGTAGCGGGAGAGAGCTCAAACCCTAATTTCAGAACTCCCAAAAATGGCCGATCAGAGCAATTTGAAGGATCGTGTAGCAATCGTAACAGGCGCCTCGCGAGGAATTGGCAGAGAAATCGCGCTTTACTTGGCCCGCAAAGGCGCAAAAGTGGTGGTCAATTACGCCGGAAATGCAGAGAAAGCAGAGGAGGTTGCCCTAAAAATCAACGAGAGCCATGAAACAGTGAGAGCCGTGACCTGTAAGGCCGATGTTTCGAAGGCGATCGAAGTAAAAAAACTCTTCGATGTCGCCGAAGAAGCATTCGGCGCGGTGCACATTCTGGTGAACAACGCGGGCATAGCCGATACGAAATTGACGCCCCTGGCGGAAACCCCCGAAGAATTGTGGGAATCAACCTTCAGCGTGAACTGCAAGGGCACCTTCCTCTGTTCTAGGGAAGCGGCGAACAGAGTAATAAAGGGCGGCGGGGGCCGCATTATAAACCTAACCTCGTCCCTTGTAGCGTCTCTGAAACCTGGAAATGCAGCATACGCAGCAAGCAAGGCCGCCGTAGAGACGATGACGAAGATTTTGGCGAAAGAATTGAGGGGAGCCAAGATTACTGCGAATTGTGTGGCCCCTGGGCCTGTGGCTACAGATATGTTCTTGACTGGAAAGAGCGATGAAATGATTCAAAGCGCTGCGCAGGCGGCTCCGCTCGAACGGCTGGGAGAGGTCACTGACGTTGCTCCCCTTGTGGCGTTTCTGGCCAGCGATGAGGGAGAGTGGGTTAATGCTCAGGTTATCCGGATTAATGGCGGATATGTATAACCCTAAAGGTACGTGTTTGCTAGATGTTGTGGTTTAAATAAGAGTTTATTGGAAATCCTTGAACTGATGTCTCTGCTGAGGATTTCAACTCTGGTCTGCAGCGGTAAAGTAAACCCTACGTATGTGTGAAAACTCTATTTGTGTGAATTGTCACTGTAAGCTACTTCAATCTTTCGGCCTACAAAAGTCTTTACTCTTTATAATTTCAGAGGGTTCAGTTGCAGACAGTCTTACAAATGCTTGCTCATCGGTAAATTATGATGAATTTATTCTAGTTTGTAATTGCTTTTGCATGGCTGTACTGTGGACTATCGTATTGTGTTCTCATAATATTTGGATATTGCAAGAACAAACAATATTTGTGACCAAAGAATTTCAGGGATTATACATTATGTTCTCTTGCTCATTGACATAAAAAGTTATTAAAGAAATTAAAGAAAATTAAACTGGTTATGTCTGTTTATATGTATAAATAAACATTTTTATATTGACAATTTCAATTTTTATTTAAAATAAATAAATTATATATTTGGCATTCAATATTTTTAAGGTGTTGTTTATATGTGATTAAAGTATTATAACTTTTTAGGTGGTCATTCATTTAGCAGTATTCTAACTAATTGGTGTCTAAATATGGTGGTCTTTATCAAAATCAAGTGTATTTATTTTAGTATTTCATTTATAAACTACTTAGAGTTGTGTATTAAGAGTAATTTGTTTTAGACTTCTTTAATGCATTTATTCATTGAGATATTTTTTCCTCCTAATAATGTATCAATTCTATGATATTTTATGAGATTGAACATATCTTGTTGTTGAGGAAAATAGATTTCTCTTTTTGGTTATCTCAATTCAACACATGAAACCAATTAAGCATAACACAATCTAGATCAATTTATGATAATAATTCAATTGAAATTAATTAACGACAGTTAGGATTGATAAATTTGGTACATTGCAACATCTTTTTTGTGAGACTGAATGTTGCATAAATAAATACAAAACTATGTGAGTGGAGAATATGCACCAAACATGAATATTGTGGTTCTTGAATTGGTAAGTATTTGGAAAAAGGTGACTCATCTAACTATAAGCATCTCCTAATTTGTATTGGAATTGTGCTTTGTAATGGTCAAGTTCAAGTGTATAGGTCCATCCACTATGAATTTGCTAGGCTTTGTTAGACGAGTTATGTTTGCTTTGTTGCTTTTAGATATCTAAGGGATGACAAAGTTAGATACTTTAAAAGCACTATCACTATGTATTTTTTATTGGAAAAGTTCATATAATAATTTAAATGAAGAAGAATGTACAAGAGAAAAACTTGGCTTAAAAGAAGCACTTCTAGACTAAAAATCCAAAAGGAAACAACTTAGGTTGGAAACAAATATGAATTGCATAGAGAAGCAAATCAAGTAGACAAAGGAAGGTTATAAGATACAACTAGAAATATAAACAATAAGAGAAGATGCCATTTGTTTTCTAAGGGTACATAACATATGGTCTTTTGCAATGATATCAAACATTAGAAGTCCATAGCCATTATGCTTTTTAGGAATAGTTGTCAATAGAGACTATAGTATAGAGAATTAGATATAGAGCTTTAAGTTGTTGTTGTCACCATGTTGCAAAGAGGCATGCCTCTCAAGTCAACTCTCAACAATTCAAAATGTTTGAAGAAAATAAGGAAGGTGTAGATCTATAAATTGGTGAGAGGTCAAGGGAAAAGTCTAAGGATGTTGTATTTTTCTCCTCTATAGTAATATTCTTTCCTTGTAATTTTAGCATTGTTCAATGCTTAAAAAAGAAGGGAAAGTCTAACTTAACATAAGATTGCACCTTTTTTTGCATCAAGACATCATCTCAAAATAGACACAACTAAAAGGGAACAAGCATGGATGTTGATCAACCTTTACATTTTCCTCTAAATTTTGAAATGATCTTACACATTGCATTAACCTACTTTTAATCTAAGTATTCAAACATCGAAAGACACAGAAAAGAAAATACATATATAATAATGGACTATATGAGGTGTCATCATTTAAGGGACTCCTTCAAAATTAATGTCAATGCCGATGATGAAAACATCAACTAAAAAAGTGTGTAGTCTTGACAATGATAAAACATGTTAAGCATAAATGGCTATGAAGTGTGTGTAGTATCTACAATGATAAAGCATGATAAACATGAATAGTAATGCAATTATGATATGAGGATGCCGTCAATCACAATCTCCATGCACAAACAATCTCAATTTACAAATGTTACAACATAGATAAAGTTTCACATATAACGATAATTTATAGTAAGAATTCAATGGCAAGCTTACAACCTTGATGCCCAACATAGGCCTTCACCTTGCTCACAATCATCTTTTTATGTTATTGCCATGATAGCTAAGCTAGCTATCACATTATTGGCTTCTTTGAATATTTGTTCGATGAAAAAGTATATGAAGTGTGCAAACATCTCTCGAATTGGAGATATGAAATAATTGAGCTTTCTCTTTGATTATTAAAAGCAATCCACTTCAATATAGACTTTTTTTTAGTTGATGCATAAATACACCCCAAAATTGTTGCCTAAATATTTGATTGATTGCATATTCCTTCTTTAAGAATGTTCTAGTCATTCGACCAACTAATTTACCATTATAATCACACACATGTAAATTGGAGAGCTTAGATTTCTTGGAAGCTCTATTGGAACTTTAGTTTAAGTGGTTCATTTTGTGGTTGTATATGTACCTTGCATCAATTCTTGAGTTATCAATTGAATAGACTAGAGGGGGAATATAATTCTCCTTTTTTTTGGGTAAAACATATAGATACCTCCAAAATAATATCTTTCAACTCTTTTACATAGTGTTACTCAGATATTTTACTTCGAGAGTTAGCTAAATTAATTTTGGAGAGAGAGAGAGAGAGAGAGAGAGAGGTTAATTCCCACCTATACTAAAAATCTTCTCTCCCTGTACTTTTCTCTCTCCACGTACTACCTCTCTCTACGTACTAAAATCCTCTCTCCCCTTACTTTTCTCTCTCTACGTACTAAAACTTCTAAAGAGAGGTTTGTGTTTGGACTGCTCTCTCTATATATAATTTTTCCAAATTACCTCTCTCTACATACTAAAATCATCTCTCACTATGTACTCAAACTTTTTGCCCTAATCTTAACTTGTACCAAAGATATAAACAAGAACCAAAGTGGATACATTTAAGAAAACATGAGAACGTCTTTGTATAAACGAACGTAGTTAATGATCACAGAGCACAATGGTGGCAGAGTATGCAGAAATGAAATTTCTACGGGGCCAATCAAGTGTGAAGTTTTTGAGGGGATATGCCAAAGCGGATGCTAGTGTAGAAATGCTTGAAATTGCATTGTTGAAGGTGATCACATGTTTGGTAGATAAAGAAAGGCATTGTTAATCTATCAACGAAATTGATTCCTCAGTTAGGAACATACCGATTCAGTCTTTTACAAAGAAGATGGTTCCTCTGCACTCACTATGAAGGTATGGAATAAGACAAACAAATCACGTGAACTATTTGATAGAATGTATTCACTTTCAACTAGAGCATAGACATAACATGTGACCTATTCGGAAACATGGGGCAAGATGCATAATTTTGGCAATATTCTCCTTCATTGCTCCAACCCGCGGCTTCCAATGGACACGCAGAGGAAGAAACCAAGCATCCACGACATGGAGAGTTGCAAATCGTGTGTATACGTTCAATGGAAAGGTTGGGCATGATATATACATTTGCTTGTAACTGACATATCCCTACGAAGCACATGAGCTGTTTGATTAAAGGTCGCGGGCAAGGAAAGTTTGGAGCAGAGGAAAGACAAATCATTGTTCAATAGTTTTTGCGAACACCAAGCCTGACACCTGAGATTCATAATTTACAATAGATTGACATTGACATCCAAATGTATGGTGAAATGCCGATGAAAGTTCGATATACCGACTGATAGACTCGCGCAATACATAGTGAATAGGTGATTCATAGGTGGTATGCCGACTGTTTTAGGAAAGCTGCGAGTACATAAAATAAGACTGGATACAAATGCATGTTAGGAAGATACTTGGAAGGTGAAGACTACGACACACAAATTATGGAGAAGGCAATGACGAGTACCAAGTGATCTGCTTGACCAAATGTCTACTATTCCTCACCATTTGCAGTCTTCATAGGAGCTATTCGATTTGAGTATTCTATTCTCAACTGGATCATGAACCATGCATGTTAACTGTTTGACTGAATGTCCCAAGGCGAGATTGTAGTGTCATTCAAATGGACATGTGTGTACAATGTAGAACCTATGCCAGATCATTTTCGAACAATCGATGAAGAGGCACATCAAGATATTGACCAAATACCCTAGTTACAATGTGTAGAAGAGAGTGGTTGTAGGGATGAATAAAATATCATTTCATCAAAGGAGTTTGAAACAGCTAAAGCACGAGTATGGGAAAGCCATCAGACTTGTAGACTATTCCACAAAATCGACACAACTCAATATGGAACATAGTATATAACTCAAATATGAGAGACTCGAAAGTAAATATTGAGTAATTGATCATATGTTCATGCCATGAATGGGGACGTCTCTAATATGTTAAAGTAACTATAGTGATAAGAGGATAAGCATTGAGAAAGGCAATGTAGTGAGCTATTTGACGCAATACCCATATTCAAACCTTGATTCACAAACAATGACAATGACATGTTTGGGACAATGCTATGTGCAAAACGTGTGTAGTTTTCAAAACCTTTGATCAAAGACACAAAGAATATGGATGGAGCCTAATGATATATGGAAGTGATAAAGGCATAGGTCAGTGAAATTGGTAAGATAGCATATTGTCAAAAGAATCCAAATTTGTTATAATAAAAAAACGCATGTGCTATAGTGGTAAAGTGATGATAAACAAAGAAGATGAAGATGGAAGGCTACCTCAACGAAATCAGTATTGTGGTCTTTTCTCTTCAGTAGATTTTTAATTATCTTATGGTGAAAAGTGACTTGTGTCACTTATTGTAACTAGAGTTAGGATCCGGGGTCAGAGTTAAGTTAGAGTCAGTTTTCAAATGCATTCCAATTTCAAAACTCTTATCTTTTTGAGTGGTTATGAACCCAAAAAGTTAGTTAAGCCAAAATGACACATAAATTCACAAATCTCAATGAATAGGGGGACTTTTTGGACTTGGAGACAGGGAACACTTATGTTTTGATAACAAGGCAATTTTTGGAAAGTGTGTACAATTGTTGTTCTTGTAATTAGACATTTCCTATGTTCTTGGTGCTAGGAAATAAAAGAAAGTACATTTTGCATTCTATTTTCTACTGAATTTGAATTGTTGAAGTGTTGATTCATTAGTCTGAATATTTTCATGGTATGGTGTAAATATTCACGAATTACTGAATTAGCATTATGTTGATGATAGCTCTCAAGTGTAGTTCTTGTTTGTTCTCATTAGCAATCTACATCAATTTTATGGAAACATTGAAGTCGTGTGGTGCATTCGTCATCAATAGTTTCCTTTCTATATTTTAAGTTGTAATCATCTTTATTTGAAAAATCAAAAATTTATCTTACAAGGGAGATGCTCCTCTAAATGCAGAGGAAGATTGTAATTTGTTAATGATCAATTTCAATCTCTCCAACTGTTGGCATAGTTGTCATTTTTCACAGGGCAAACAAGGTCAGTTTCAAAAGTAACTATCATAGTGACAAATCTATTTACGAACAAATTTTTGGCGACTCCGCTTGGGAATCGAATGAGAAAGACTAAGCAATCGCATGTAATGAAGCAAGATGGTATTGCCACATGAGAATGTGTTTCCAGTTCTACAACCGTATCTTGGCTTCTAGGACACACAAGAAGATATTATTTCAGTTTTGAACACTCTATCCTGGAGGTGTAGACAAAGTGCTCAACAATACCATCAGGTGAACCGAGTTCTAGAAGAAGAAAAAGAATTCAAGGAAATCTTGCGAAGAGCTCCTATTGGTCAAAATGTTGTGGTGATCGAAAGAATAGTTGTTATTCTAAGAAGAAATAATCTTGGTCACATCCAAGACCAAGTGAACAATAACCAATAACATGGAACTGATAAAAGGTACCTTCCCTTAAATGAAGGTTGGTGACTCTATTTAGAAAGATTGAATATTGGCAACTCTATTTGAGGTTCAAATTCAAAACATGGTTTGGTACAAAGGAAAAGTTGAAAGTGACAGTGATAGCAATAGTGATGATGAATTCTTTTCATATCCCAAGAAACAAATTCCTAATGAGTCTCTACAAGTTGAATTCTTGAAGAGTTTCTATGGCGGCAGGAGGCTAGATCCTAGAATGGTTTATCCGTACTTGCTACAAATTTTTCTAAAGATCAAAGAAGGTGACAAAAAGGATTATGGTTTTCTTTTTCATGATCAAGAATCCTTCTTGGAAAAAGGTTCAACATATAAAGATAAAGAAGGCCTTTCTGAAAAATGCCTTTCTATCTAAATCAGCAATGAAGAATAATGGGAATGTCTCTCATTCACCTGTCTCTCAACCAAGTTAGATGTTCATCAATCCTAAGAAAGTTATCTTCTTGAAGATTTTCTATGGTGGACGGAAACTAGACCCAAAAAAGATCCATCCATCTTTGCTCCAAACATTGCAAAAGATAGTAGAAGATGGTAAAGATTATCAGTTTTTCTCTCACAAACCAAAATCATTTTCCGAAAGAAGTTCCACCTTTAATTATAAGGAAGAATTTGATTAGAAAAATGATTCATGTGAATCGAGGATAGATAATGATGGTCAAGAAAGTACCCCAATGCCTGCACCTATTGCTCTTCAAAATCATACTTCCATTGATCCCAATCAGGTTGAGTTTTTAAAAATCTTCTATGGCAACACACACCTAGATCCCAACAAAGTACATCCTTATTTACTTCAAACATTGCAAACACTTGAGAAAGAAGACCCCTGCAAGAATTATTTTTTTGATAAGAGAACATCACCCAATCCAAATGTCTCATCTAAATCTTCATACATGAAAGAAGACAAAGATTCTATGTCTAATCAAAGAGATGCTCAAGAAATGGTGCATGTAGAAGAAGAAGGCTCTGGTAATGTATCAAAGCATTACCGTGAAAATTTTCAAACCCAGGAGAAAGTATTCAATCATCTCGATCCTAATGAGAAAGAAAAAGAAATATCCAAATCTCAAGAAACTACACAACATATGATCAAACATGAGGGGAATGTGGATCAACATAAATTTCATGCTACTTTTATTCCTACTTGGTGCCTCAATCCTTCAGATGATGACTTCCTATGTGGAGAAGACCTTCCTGTTCATCCTTTCATGATCAATCAAAGTGATGAACCTATTGACAACATCAATAATTTAGATGTTATGGCACAATCTGAAACCACTACCATTGACGGAGATAAAAGCACCAATGAACCACTACAAATATCTACTTTCCCTATGGAAATGGAAACCTTTACATTTGATGACATGGATGAACTTGTGATTAAAAGATCAGTTGATGAAAAAGCTAAAAGTCAGCTTCAAGGAGAAGAAGATGAATCATCTAGCCTTCATTCTTTATCATGCATGCAACAAGAATATCAACCTTTCACAATTCATGAAAGATGTCTTGGAGAAGAATCAATGATTCAAAAGGACATAAATGTCATTGAATATATTAAAAATCAAAGTTGTATGAATATGGCGACAAGTTCCTCTGATCCAATGGAAGTGCAATTAAAATCCTATGGATCATTCAAAGGTCAAAGAAATCCTCTTTTTGAGCCTTCTCATCAAATAGGAGATCCTATGTCAAAGAGATTTTATGAGAAGAATAACCATGATAAAGGAAATAATGAGATAGCAGGGAATCTATGGAGGAATTTGATGAAGGAAGCTCTTATGATGTATTTACTCCAAGCTTGTGCTCAAAATCCTTGAATGGTAATTTTCACTATGAAGAAATGTTTACTTTAATCTTTTATTTCTAGAGGGAAGCATTTCTATTGATGATTCTCAAGTTGGTATTCAAAGAAAAGGTTCAATGACTATAGCTCCATAGGTTGCTTCACATCACAGATTGTATAAAGGCAATCTCATATGAAGTTTGGTATCTCCTAGCCTTAACCATCAGAAGATCCTTCTGATAGAGAATTTTGATATTAATGGGATGAAAATTGAAGTTATGGCTTGGAATGTTGAAGATGGTATCAATGTAACTCAGAAGCGCCTAAAAATTCAAAATGATCTGTTGGAAGATGAGGAAGAAGAAATGAATCATAGGAAGATTCACTAAAACTGCATCTATTTTTCTACCAAATTTTTCGACCAAAGCTATGAATCCTCCTTATTTTTTGTTTTCATTCCCGCGTTGGTCAAAAAAAAATTATTTTCCTGCTTTGGTCGAAATTTCAACCAACTTCAGTTTGTCCAAGTTGAAAGTATGCAAAGTTTTCCCAAGTTGGTTGAAATTTTGACCAACTTGGGTCATAATAGAGTTTCGACCAACAAAAAAGAGAGGCTCAAGCGCATGTTTCATGAGTTTAATAATTTTTCATTTATGAACTTTGGTGATTTCGAATTGGCTACTAGATTATAGATTACAAATCACCATTGAGCCAGATTATTGAGTTGCCCTTTTATTCATATTCGCGTGGTCTTCATAGCATTTCGGATTAGCTACTAGCTTACAGATTACAGATCACCATTGAGCCAGATTATTGAGTTGCTCTTTGATTCCTGTTCGCATGGTCTTAATAGCTAGATGTTCCCCGGTCCAGATTTGAAAGCATGACCCATTGACTTGGATAGATATCCACCCATCCAACATAATCCTTTTGGGGCTAAGTGATGGGTTCATTGGGGTCGCCCATACTAAACTTTGGTGATTTCAGATTAGCTCTCAGGATTTTGGATTAGCTCTGGTGATTTTGACCATTTTTGGTCATGCTAGTGCCTTTATATGTCTTAGACACCTCTGCCACTACACATCATTCCAAAAAACGGTGGGAGCTTTGTGAGTCACGATCAAGATTTGTGCACTACAAATGCTTCATTATGGAAATACCCAAATCCTTTATGCCAGATGATTGCAACTATCATTTCAAAATCTTGGTTTGTGACTTCAAAGCATTTAACAAATGAAAATTGTACAACCAAAGGAACAATCCGATAGAAGCCTCTTGCAAAAGACAATGCATAAACTAATTCTTGCCTCGAGTTCAAATCCTGGGAACAAAATCTTGTTATTTTTGGTTTGGTGTTGGTTCTTTGATCTACAAAATTAGTCTTGCTTGATGGCATGTTGCTATTTGGAATGAAAGATGTACGTTCTGTATCATATAAAGTAGAATTCTTTGTTAGGTTTTGTTCCGAACCCCACTATTCTTTAATCTTATGTAATGTAAGATTTCATGACATAACTGTGATTTGTATCTCACTCTCTATTGTTGCTGTTGGAAAATCCGCATAGGAATTCATTGTCTGCTACGTCTCCAACGACAAAGACCGAGGCTACATGATTGTCTAGTTTTATGAAGTGGCGGAAAGGGTTATGATATAAGGCCTAAGATCCCATTTTTATTTTCTATGCCCCAGTTGTATTCTTCCATGGTTCTGCGCTTGATTCACGAACAAGGAGAGGGGGCATAGGGGTAATTAGACAAGGCAGAGTGAGGGGCACAGGGGTAACCATGCCTTCTGTTGGGTGATGCGACGCGCTCCCCTGCCCACAGGTGGTTAATTATGTGGTGTTCCATGTTCACTAACAGTCATGGCTTTTGGTGCAACGACAAGTGGGCCTAACAATTGGTATCAGAGCCTGGTTTTGGCTTGGTCATGGGTTCAAATCTCCCCGGTGCCTTCCCGACTCGCGTAAGCACCTGGTATGCGTGTCGAGGGGGAGATTGTTGGGTGATGCGACGCGCTCCCCTGCCCACAGGTGGTTAATTATGTGGTGTTCCATGTTCACTAACAGTCATGGATTTTGGTGCAACGGCAAGTGGGCCCAACACCTTCCTTTTATGTAATGCGGTGAATCAAATAGCTAAAATATTTCATTACCGACCTATAAATCTCATGTGTTTTCATTTTGTAATGTTACATTTGTATATATATTAAATTTTTTATTAGGTTGAAACGCTTTTTTTCATTTTATAGTAGGTAAGTCATAACAATGGAGCTATTCATTGTGGGAAATTGTGATATTGTGGAAAGAAACGAAGTGTCGAGCAGCATACTCTGTGGGAACCGACTACGGTCTATCTAAAGGTCAAATGCTGACAATCACTTGTTCAGGAAGCTACATCTTTTCCTTGGCATAGACATTTGGAAATCAGTGGGACAATAACCCTAGATTGGAAAAGGGAAAATAAACATCTATATCTATAACAGGTCAAAACTGTAACCATTAAACTCTCTTTGAGACTTGATATCAATTTTTTCACTTGCAAGATGTTGGTAGCTATTTGACAGAGACTTTCCTTTGATTGAATGAAGAATTGGATGTTGGGTTTTTTGAAATAGTACCTTAAGTGTTTTCTTCCTTTTGTATTTGGAGAACTACGATCTGTTAAGATCTATACAAAGTTCTTTAAATTTGTTTTGTACCCAACTTGACGAAATATAATCATATAGAGAACTCGTATTACTTAGTGTGGAATAGGGAGGCTCATTATAGAGTTCCAATTGTTTCTTTGCTTTGCCTTTGATTTGTATATATTTATATGTGTTATGAGAGTAGAACACTAATGTTGGTGACCTAGATTTGTGTCAAATTGCTCCACTTTAGTTATAGACCTCTTATAAATAGGAATATAGCTACATAAAGAAGGTTGCCCTCCTTGATCAAAGCATCAACGTTTTGCATTTTTACTTTTTTTTTGGTCTCCTAAATAATTTTTCTTTCTCCATTTGTGGTCCTAATATGGTTGAATGGCAGAAGAATGTATGAAAGCCGGAATTACTATAGTGTAAAGCTATGAACATAATTCTATAAGCATAGCTTCTGCTTTATTTATGGTCATATAAGCATTAATTGTCTCATTTTTAAGGGAGATCCTATTTATATGATTAGCTCTGGCATTGTCGTTTATTGGGTTTGGTATATTCTTTGCATTGTCATTAATCTTTGGAAAAGGCCAAACAAAGATATAAGACCATGACTACCACCCTTATTAGGTCAGTGTTTCCTTCAAGGCTGTTTCTCATGATACCTTCATATATCATATTCGTAACTGTCACATGTTAGGCATGTCAAATATCTTAATTTTATTGTATAATGCTTTGACCTTTAACTGAATCACTCTTTATGGTTTGTAATATGTTCTTCATGGTGATTATCAGGAGGTTCTACAATGTCTACTATTACTAGGACATTCATCGCATGCTTTTTTCCTGGGTCTTGATATTTGCACGCTAAAATTGTCCTTAGAAGATTTCACTCAAATTCATTATATAACAAACCTAACTTTTAGGTACTAAAAAAAAACTCTTGCTTATATTAGCATTTAGTCATATACTATGCACTATCAATGCCACCACTACTTGTAAGTCTGTCACATCCCCATAACATCCACTGTCACAAATCCTCTTTTTGAGGGATGTCAGTTGATTATTCTCTTTTACCTTGTCAAAGCTCATTCAAAACCTCAATAGGTTGTTATCTACCTATTGAATGTTCTCCTTCACTGACACTTAATCATAGTGCTTGCCACTATTGTACATCGATGCATCATATTACAAAAGTTTGTCACTTATTTTTCTATATTGTTTCATGGTATTAAAAGCATAATGACTACTCCTTACAGATTTCATGCACTAGTACTGATTAGATGGATACCATTATCATCAATTGATAATCTTTTCCATCTTTATGATCGTTTGGCCCTATAGGTCAAGCTTGTGTTGAGATGACTGTCATGTAATGATCCTCTCTGCCTTCGATTATTTGGCCTGTAGGTGATTCTCGTTTTGAGATATGACTGTCATAAACATTATTTTTGTGCTGCCCTCCAAATTATTGCTCCTCTAGCATTCACAAATTAGTGTTTTGTCATGTTGTTCACTTGATACATCTTGTTCTCAAGAAAAGTTATTTCTTAGCTATGACCTTGATTGAAAAAAATGATGGGGCTCTTAAATTTTGCTCATAGCTTTGAATCTCTGTTCCTTTCACCTCCATCGCTCCTTACTTGTATGGTGCTTTTTGTTTGTATTGTGCTCTGGCAGTCCTTCACAATTTCTTGTTGACTACTCCCTTATAGTGGTTTTACCTTTGATAGTCTTCCCAATGAACCACTTTAAGACTGCATATGGTTATTAAGAAAAATGTTGCCATCTTTTCTGGTCACATAAGAGGAGTAACTTATGTCTAACGAATCTATTATCGGGCATCAATCTTTTGATGCAACAACCACCCTAATTTTTGTGACAATACTAATATGTCATTTCTAGTTAAATACTTATAGTATAGTTTTGATTTGCTGGGCAACATCTAATGTTTTTGTCTAGCTTGAGTAGGTTGGTCATTTGAAAAGTGGGTTAAATCCAACGACTATCAATGATTTTGTCTTTGACGAAAAATATTTGAAGACTGTAGTAACAACATGACTGATAAGTGGGCTTGTCACACTCAGTGTAACCATTACTCCTCTCTTATTATATTTACGTACAATTGATTATTCATTTAGGCTAATCTGGGTGACATAAAAAATAGGAAGGAATAAAAATTGGTAGAAGTTTTGGGCTCATTAAGTACTACCATATTGATGGCAATAAGGAGATGATTTTCATTAGCATGATGAGCATTATAGGTCCACGTTTCTCTTGCTATCTCACAACGGGTAAGTCTTTGGGCTTCTTATTTGTTTGGACTCCCAAAGCTTTAGGTTTTGAACTTAGTATGGCACTAAAGTTTTTGTGTTTTTAGTACTGAATAGCCTTGCTTTACTATACATAAGGTTTGTTCAGGTGTCTTTTCAAGATCAGCTATAAACTTCAATGCTGGCTACAAGACATTTGTATCAAACATTGTGATGGCCATTGGAGTGATGTTAACTCTCCTCTTCTTGACTCCACTCTTCCACTACACTCCCCTTGTAGTCCTTTCTTCCATTATGATTTCAGCCATGCTTGGCATAATTGATATCCCTAGAGCTTATCATCTTTGGCAGGTGGACAAAATTGAATTCTTAGTTTGCATGGGAGCTTTTTTGGAGTGGTATTTGGAGATATTGAGATAGGTCTTATCACAGCGGTATGTTGATAATTCTTATTATTTCATTGTCAGGGACCCATGAAAAAAGAAGTATAGATTACATTTGTTTCGACAGTATTAGTTTTGAATTTAGTACCTCTTAAAATAAACTGGTAAAATAATTAATGAAGTGAATGCTTTACTCAACAAAGTTTACATCCTTTCATTGCAGGTGGTTATTTCTATACTGAGATTGATAATGACCGTTTCAAGGCCTTGTACTGTAGCTCTTGGAAATATCCCAAACACCACAATAGATAGAGATACTAAGTAGTATATGGATGCCATAAGAGTTCCAGGAATTATCATTCTACACATAGATTCTCCAATATATTTTTCCAACTCAAACTACTTAAGAGAAAGGTTAGTTATCTATTTATCAATCAAACATTATAAATAACATCTTCAAGAATCAATTCGTTTTAAGTAAATTTTGAATCGTTCATAGTAACGATTTACACCCACAAGTTCCAATAAAATGTAGTACATGATCCTACACATTTCATCTTCATAAATTATATTTATAGAAAAATGGCCATATCATACATATTTACATGCCATGATCTGCCATTGAACACAGGCTGATGAGATGGATAGAGGATGAAAATGATCTTCGAGTTAAAGAAGATATTTTATAGTATGTTATTCTGGATATGTCTTGTAAGTTGTGAAATCCACCCATTTCTTCGACTTGCATAAATCTCATTATTTGTTATTGCCCCATGAAAGAGGCTACCTTTAGATGAATCAGTTCCCCGATTTGATATTTAATGTCACGTGGGTCAGATTTAATTGACTTGTTTAAGTAGTTCATATGAAATTATATTAATTTTTTAAGCCTCATCGACCATTTTATGTGATTCCAAATGATCTACTTGCACAAATCAAAACATGTTTAAATAGTTCATATGAAAATATGTTAACTTTTTCAGCACGATCTACCTTTTGATGGGGATTTCAGATGATCTAATAAACTCTACATACTCTAAATTCTAGCACATTGAGTTTAAACTACATTTAAATGATGCACTCCTCTATTTTCATTCTTGAAGTTGTGGCCAACATTGACACCAACATAATAGAATGTTACAAGAGCTTAAGAGGGTCCTTGATAACAAGCATCTTCAGGTGATAGATCATATTTATTTTTAACTTCAATTTATATATCAATGTTACAAGGTTCATGGAATTACATAAGAAACATGCAATTGATTTTAAAGTTGGTAAATAAGTTTTTTCAAAAGAGACAATGTTTTCATAGGAGAAGTATGTCCTTATATAAGACAATATTCTACTTAGTTGAGCTTATATGGGTTTTAGCTAGCATTGGCCAATCCCAGTGTGAATTTGATGGAAAAATTCAATAAGGAAAATTTTACAGAGTTTCTGGGCAAAACTGGTTGTTTGTCACTCTTTCTAATGGTGTGAAAATCTGCAATTCGCTCCTAAATGCTCAATCTGATGTTCAATGTTCAACTGTTTCTCCTTGATCTTCTTACAAGAAAATGAACTCTATGGCCTTTCTACTCGATGTTGCAACCAAATATGCCTCCAACACTAATAGATTATTTCTCATCAATGGGAAAACTCTAGCCAAGCAAGACAACTTGCAAATGTCTAGATAGAGCTTTAGTGGATTTGAACCATGAGAGTGGGAGGGGATTCTGTGGGATACCTAAGGTTCTAACTTTTGATCCAAAAAAATCAGAGGAAATCCTACGAGAAACCTGTGGTGCTGACCCATGATAGCCATACTGTGTTTCCAAGAGTTGCAGAAGTTTATGAATTGATACTATAATGTGCTAATGGTTGTCATGAATAGTTGTGTTTTGTGTTAAGACGGTCCATTAAACTTGACAAGTGATCATGATTGGATTGAAGACATATAGTAATATAGCACTCAAACATATGTGATATGTCCAACATATATTGTAAACCATGTCCTGAGGAAATGTCAATAAGAGTAAATATTCTATCAACGAGACATCAATGACACAATCATCTAAATACAAAATACAAATATTCTTGCCAATCATTACCCCATTACAAAGTCAATTCATGCAGCCTTGAAACTTTGATAAACTCAGATTAACTAAATAATTTATATTACCCAAATTCATTTATCTAATAATTCTTAGTAAGTGTGAGTGGCATTAGTAAGAAAGTTTCCTTGATGAAAAAAATAGAGAAGAACAAGTATTTTTCATAATACACGACTTTACATTAAGTGGGATCATAAAGTTTGATTTATTTTCCAAAGCAATATTTATTTTCCAAGACAAGGTGATTTATAGAGTCCTTGATAGGTTAGAAAAATAAAAGAATACATGGTGGCTTTCTATATTATAGAGGGATCTAACTCTTGTCAAATCATCGTGGGGTTTATCGTATGGGAAACAACTTCTCATCATTCATTGTATTTGTCTTTTAAAGAAAAATAGTTCGGAAGGAAAATTTTTTATCTTGCAGAACTATAGGATTAGACCACCTAGGAGGTTTGTGCCCATAAAAAGATTAATATTTGGAAAGGACTCCTTACAAATTATTTCTTACAAACTTGGAATGTAGAATGTTGGCAAAATTTGTGATATTGCTTTTCCAATTGAACCCTGCATGGCCCAATGAATGCAAATGCCATGGATATTTATGGCCAACCTTATTAGCATAATTTTTTTTTTTTTTAATGATATGAATCACAACTTTATCATGAAAAGGATGAAAAACTTTTCAATTTTAGGTATCCATCAACAAGCTTCCCTCATCTTTTGTAATGCAATGGCTTAAATACACTTGTAAAAGCCTTCCATCAAAATAAATCTTTAGAACTTTAGGATACTTATTGAAAGTCTCTAAATAGCCTAAGGGGCTTCCTTATGTTAGGGCATTAACAAGTCATTCTATTGATCCCAACATCACATCTGACCAATCGACTTGTTTTTAAAATTATTTCCATAAGCACAAAGTCACCTCCTATGTCGTCATAATGATAGAGATTTTTGCATGGACTTGTCTCACCATCCTTCAAATGAAAGGCTACATTGAGTATGATAGGAGATGGAAATGGTGATGGCAATGATGATTACCAAAGGTTTACTAGGAGAAGTGTTTTATTTCCCTAACAGAAAAGAATCCCAAGGCTTCTACAAAAGAGAAAGACAGAGAAGGACATCATACAACTGCTAAAACATTTTTTTTATATGCACCTCTTTCTCCTCCTCATAGCATGACAACTTTTTCTTTCCAAAGGTAAAGGCATCAACAGTTCAGTTATTTGCTGATGAAAATATCCTCAAGATACATGAGGATTCAGGAGATTATTTTTGCATCTCAGTCATACAAGGATAAATAAGTTTAGGTCGAGCCCACATAGAATGACTTTCACCATCACTAGTTATGCCAAAAAATCCAAGACAAATGAAATTCTAGGCACCCCATGTGAAGAAACTTCTTCCTAGCTTCTAATATAATCATCGTCCTTTTCAGAGATTTTATTTCCTTTTTTCTTGGGTAATTTCATAACCAAGTTTTGATCGCCTAATATACCAAGATATAACATAGAAGATCTTCTCGTGGGTTTTTGACTTGGCTAGTCATTTAAAAGGAAGATTGTGGTAGTCGTTTCCTTAAATGAATCGCCTTGAAACATGTATCTTACTCATTACATTATCTCATTGTAATATGTACTGAGACCTGTCTCAAGGATCTCTGACATAGGGTCAAATTGATATGCATCAGCCCACTCATCCAAGAAGAAATCAGGTATCTTTGCTAGGGGAGTGGTGGGCTCCTTCACTATGTCATTTTCATCCATCTCTAGAATAGGGCAATTCATGTTGATGGCATTAGGGGTGTAGGTTTCAATATGATGGAGGGCTTGAGGTTTTGCTCTAATTGAAGCATTGGCTCCATATCTTGTTTTAAAGAACATATACAACCAATCGGAAGATATGTAACCACCTATTTGGGTAGTAAAATCTCTTGACAGGCAGATGGCAAAATATGGCTTGACCTCAGCAACAGAGATATCTTGGGTTACAGTACAACCAGGGCATGCATTTAAGGCCATCTCCACATTCCTAAAGATTCCTATAGTCTTGACAGTACTACCATCCAACTGTAATACATCCCTAACAATGGGATCATATTTCATTCCTAAAGCATCAGCAACACACCTAAGCATTACTAAATTGCTAGCCCCGGAATCAATCATGCAATTATGGACTAGCTTGCCCCCTATAATTAGAGAAACATAGAATGGAGGAGGTCTAACCTTTTTACTTGTTTTTACTCCCCTTGATGGTTGTACTAGGCTTGTGGCACTTTCCATACTAGGTGTCTGATCCTTTGGTTCAATTCTTTCCAATTCTTGCTGCAACAACCTCTTTTGCATGGGTATAGTAGCAAGAGCATCCCACATGGAGATATTGACATTTGTTTTCTTCATGTTCTCTACCACACTGAATGGCATAGCAGGTGTTTAGGTAGGAACTTTGGGAGCTACATGTGTATGAGGTTGGGATGGAATAACCTGAGGATCACTTGTATCTTTTCTGCCATGGTTTTGCCTTTGCTGCTGAAAGGTACCTGATTGATTATTTGTTGCTTGCTCATGAGATACTGCATTCGAAGTTGAGGCCTGATTGGGAGGAGGAGGGATAGCATCTTCCATAGCTCTTCTTTTGCATCTAGTGTAATGAGCAATGGAATACTGGTTTACATTACAATGTTTCTCCATCTGATGATTCATAAAAGAGAAATCACCCTGTCTTTGCATATCTGAGGCATCCTTAAATTGGTCCTCCTTGTATGCTTGTTCTACTGTAGGTTCTTGGACTGTCAAGGCCATAAAAGATTCAGTCTTCTGACACATACAATAGGCATAGGAGTAGTTACAAGAGGGACAAAAATCTTGATCTTGGGCCATATTGTTTTGAGGGACTATGGCCCTATTTTGGTTTACATTTGAGGTTGAAGCATGGCCACCCTGCCTATTCTAATCAAAAGAATGGTTCCAATGATTAGGATTTGGAGGCCTACCACTGCTCAAAGTTTTGATATTGCAATTGATGGGGCTTACTACCTTGAGCTTGTTGTCTCTCTAAAGTCACCACCTTGTTGCTCACTTTCTGCATCATAGAGAAATTATCCTCCAGCCTCTTTCCTTGATCTTCTAACTTCTTCCCTTGATCTTGCAAACTTTTCTCTAGGTTCTTTTCTCTTTTATCCATGTTTTGCATCAGAGATTGCATCATCTCTTTGATCTCGTCTATCCCATTTGAAGATGTGGAAGCTTGATGGATTGGGATAAGGGATTGAGATGTAGAAGCTGTGGGAAGGGGAGCCATTGTTGGTTGATGATTTGGATCATCAGGGAAGAAAGGCATAGGAGGCCTTGAAGCTAGTTTACCTCCCTGTATCAATATATTTTTTGCCCTTATCGCTATATCATAAGCATTAGGCAAGGTATCTACTCCCATAGTTTGGATTGTAGTGGCAATATCACTATTAAAAGCTCTAAGGTAATGCAAGAATGTATTACCTGGGGTAGGCTTCACTGAAGTAGGTATTCTATCCCATGTCTTTTGAAATCTATAGTTAAAATTAGTCATACATTCATGGGGGGCTCTTTTTATAGTAGCCAACTGTTCTAAAAGTGACAAATAATCACTTTTATCCTCAAAATGTTTGCACAATCCTGCTCCTAATCCATCCCATTCTATTATAGAACCATGAGCTAAACTTCTATACCATTGTAGTGCTTTTCCTTTCAAGGATGAGGCTAGGAGCCTAACTGCAACATCATCCTCTATGATGCCATGGATATTGCAGACATTTGCAACCTCTTGAATGTGTTCTGAGGGGGAGATAGAAGTTTCACTAGTAAATTTTGGTATATTTTTGAGTGCAGCTACTGGTATGTCATGTCTTTGAGCTAATAGGAGAGGGCTCCCACCATTAAAGGTGGCGAAAGTGTGAGCTCTAGGCAACGCCATATAGACAAGTGATCTATTGATATGTATTGATGGCAGTCTAGGTTGAGATCTAACAGGAGGAGGAGTAGAGATAGATCTTGTAGGGGTATTTCTTACTACTGCACTCCTAACTGGTGATAAAGATATTCTAGTCTTCCTTCTCCTAGAGTTTGAAAATGGAAGCTCTTGATATTGGAACTTACCTCTAGAAGATGCCCTTGTTTCAGCTCTGGGCATGAATCACTGCAACTTTGGTCTGGAACTAGATATGTATTTAAAGCTCAAAGTCACCAAGTACTTTGAAGAATGAGCCTCTTAAAGGCTTTGAACACTAAAGCCAGTACTATCTCTTCAGCATTGATCTTGAAATTTTCTCTTTTGACACCAGTAGGCTTGAATTTTTTTGAAAAGGAGTCCCACTGGGCGTGCCAAAAACTGTTGTCACTTAGGTTTGCACC
Organism: Cupressus sempervirens; assembly: GCA_028749045.1. Lineage (NCBI taxonomy): Eukaryota > Viridiplantae > Streptophyta > Pinopsida > Cupressales > Cupressaceae > Cupressus > Cupressus sempervirens. The sequence goes on along the minus strand of CM053785.1, from coordinate 936,162,700 downwards.
CTTGTCCAGAGCCTATGCGTGAGGACAACCTAGTGAAACATGGAAACAACCTCCAAGCTATGGGACTTGAACTATGAGGTTGAGTCTTCGGAGAAGGCCGGATTCCTCTTACTATCAGGGTGCACCTAACTACTCTTGGAGAAGAAAAGGGAGAAGGAGAGCATGAAAACAAATCTACCTAGTCTAATCTAAAGAGGTGATGCACCAAAATAGAGTGTTCAGACCAATCTCTGCCCATATATGCACTATTGAACTAGAATGAAACTAAGGATATACACATTCAGACTTGCTTTAATCAAATAACCACATGCAGATCAAAAAATCAAGATGAATGACACAAGGAAAGAGAGATTCACTTATATATCATTCACAGGCCAGCAGAGATATAGTCATGCAGATTACAGACTTTCACAAAACAATGGTGAAGGCAAAGAGTTCTTGCACTTTCATACCAATGGCTGAAGGAGATAAAATAGAGAATCATACAGTTTAGAGGCACAGGGGAATTTACACTAGAATTGTAGAGCAACTACAGAGAAAAGTAAGAGAAAGGTCCACACTAACAAAATCTACAAAAGTTGCCTTTATAGTTCAGGCATAACTGAGATTTTCCCTCCAAAACTGTCCTGCAACCACCGCCATTGAGACCTGTAAGAAACAATCATGGAGAAAATCTGATTTGGGTACAGATCCAGATGCAAATGATATCTGATCCTCTGTATCAAATAATGCCTTTAGAAGACAGAAACAACGCCATTAATTGTCCTGATCAGGTAGATGGATTGGATCGGAGTGGTAGAGTGTTCTTCCGCATTCAACATTCATTTATGGGCAGTTAGGACCGATCATAGATATCAAATCGTGTAGAAAACCTGATCTCTTATCATTTTTGGTGCATGAATCAGCAAAGTCAGCAAATAAACCGAACTCTACATCCAGAACGAGCCACGTGGGCCAATAACTTCCTTTCTTTCTGCCACCTCGCAAGGTCTTCCCGTGTTGACCACTCTTTTCTAACTAACTGTGCCATCTTGTTAAAACCTGACCGCGATGGCTTACAACACAACCGCCAACCCTTAATTGTCAACCTTGGCCGGGCTTGCAAGACACATGTCACCAAGGCGCTATGTTGCTATGAATATCTTTCGAGCGCTTTCTCATAGCGAGATAGCGCTTGCCGTAGATCTTCTTGAATCTGATGATCGTGAAGACTCGCCATTTCCTGCGCTTGCCTTTAAGACTTCTGGGCCCACGGACCACTGTCAGCACTCCTGGCATCTGAATCAGCCCGAACTGGTACCATCCCCGCAACTTTATAACACTCGACCCCACTGATCCACGTGGCGAAAGGGCGCTATGTCGCTAATGTTAACATCCTTGCAGTTCTCCATTGCGAGATAGCGCCTGCCGTGGATCTAATTCACATCTACGATGCTAAAACTCTTTGCAGGACTACATACCTAGTCAATTGGATGGGCCAATGAGATCTACCTTCATACTCTAACCTACCTGACAACTGCCATGAAAGACAAGCCACCTGTTGATACCTTATGAGAAAGTGGGCCCATGACGTCAACTGTGCCACACGTCGCCGAGGCATTATGTTGCTATGGGTATATATCGTGCAACTCTCAATGGTGCAATAACGCCTACCGTAGATGTTCCTTGATTTGGCGGCGAGCAAGATGGGTCTGTCCTGTCAGTATACCGACTAATAGAAACTAGCCACGCGCCAACCTGTCTGACAACCCTCGTTTGCGGCCAACCAAGTGAACAAGACCCACATTCTGTACAGTCATCTTTAGCCAATGAAAATTGACCAACTATCAACGCGTCTGACAAGTCACATCACGATATCTGACAGGGCACACTTGGGACCCACCGTACTTCCAAAAATTGTCGCAGGGTCACTTTTCGTCTGGGCGCTATGTCGATAACGGTGAGAAGCCCAGATTTTTCGATAGTACCATGGCGCCCACCGTGGAACTAGAAAAGCCCGGTGCTAGAGAAACAATCAGGGAAAAGGGGACCCACTTGACATGCGACAGAAGGGCGCTATGTCGTTAATGCAAAACATCATGCAACTTTCAAAAGTGACATAGCGCCAACCGTCGATATCATTAGATCTGACGATGGAGAACTTGCGGGCCGCAGAAACATATCATAAGGTTTGATTTTTTAATAATGTTGATATCCTTGGGATGTTTAAAATAATATTAAACTGGGCAATGACTGTTGGCGGGTAAGCATTTAACATTCAAATATTTGGCGGGGGGGGGAGGCACAAAATGCAACATATCCCACATAAGACAGTGGTGTGAGCCACTAGCCACATGAAAAAATTGCAGTTGGACTAAGAAACTTTATTCCAAACTTGCTTCCACCAAGGGGCCTCAGCATCCCTAAATAATTGTCTAGTTATCTTTTGGTATCCAGCAGAGACATGATATTTACAAGACAAGGTACCTCCCCAAGCCAAAACATCTGGACCTAGCAAAGAGGAAGACTCTCTAGAGAATGCCTATTAATTCTACTGGCCAACATTCTTACTATTGACATTTAGGAAATCATATTATGAAGATAATTGGTAATTGAAATCTTTGTTATCAATTGGCAATTACATCTACATTAGGGATTTTTATACTTCTACATGCAAGATGCCAAGAAATCTTTGTTTGACATTAATATTGCCTACAAGTTGGGAGTTTGGTATTTTTGTCAATAGCCTACTCTTAGTGTTGAATGTTCTAAAGCATATTAGAGGGGTTTATAGCCCTATCAAATAGAGTATATCACATCATAGTTGGGCGATTTCATAGTGTTGTTGGGCATTATTCTTTTCTACACTTAGGTGACTGAAATCCCAGTCATTTGGTGTGTCTAATTTGCTATTGGAACCATCTTTGGCATGACTTATACTATAGAGATTAGCGTTTGAAATCTCTATTCATGGCAGAGGGTTTATTTAGCATTTTGTGGTCTCTCCTATTTCAACATTTCCTTGCATAGCTGGCAGCATTCATTTCTAATGATCTTGGAGCTGCATTTGGGAGCGTTGGAGATAGATTGTAATCCCTTTGAGACTAATAATTGTAGATCAAACATTTCAGCAAATTACTAGGCTCTTTACTATTATTGAAGAATAACTAAATTGTATTTGGTGAAAATTGTTTATTCAAGGGAGTTAATTGAAAGTGGAATTTACTTATTTATTTTTATTGTTATTCCACCATTGCATTTAGTTAGTCTCTAGTCAAATAAATGGGGGTCTATTATTATTCTGGCATCATTTCACATATTGAGGAAAATCTAAAGCTTACATTTCAAAAACTTAAGATTGAAGCTAACAAACTCTAGAAACACATATTTTGTTCATTATTGTTAGTGAGAGTCAGTTTGGGCTCAATGCAATGGCATCAAAGCGATTTCTTGCCAGTCTGGAGGGAATTGGGCTTAGTGACATTGGGATCAGTGCTTAATTCAAAGTTTGTTCAGTGCATTATTCAGGGAGTTGTTATTTAACATTATGAATAGGAGATTTAATCTAGGAAGACATTATACCTGTAGAGATCGCACTTCTCCACCTAAGGATGGAGAACAAGATATATAGTTTGGGATACGTTTTAAATCAGTAAGTAGTATTTGTTGTTGTTTAAAGTGAATATCGAAAGTTACAGTAGATAGTTGAAGTTCAACATACCATGATGGTATTTATTTTTTGCTGGTGTTCTAGTGTTGCATTGTTATGTCCCTATTCTTGAGAATCTAGTGAGGCCATTGTGCTTCACCAAGTGTTTTGTATAGCGGAAAGCATAAAGTGCAATAAAATAATCAATATATAACAAGTTGTGCCTCATAGAAAATAAACTTACTGATGCATTACTATGGAAGCAAAATTGATGTTCATTAATCCAAAGATAGAACTCTAATTTTAAGATTAAATGTTGCCAAATTTAATCAAATTATTCCTAGGCTTTATTTCCTTGTGCAAAAGAAGATAGATGTTGATGTGTATGTTTCACAATGTTGGTCGGTTGGTATTCATGAAGAGTCATCTTTTGGTGCGACTTCTTGTCTACAAATGATGTTCTATATTTGAAGATAGACAACATCATAGTCATTTTGTTTTCCAGTAGTAAGACAGTTCGATATTTCTGTTTTATGTTTTTTTGTTGATAAGTGATAAGAATATTATATTCTCTCTTTCTGTAGATAAGTTAAAACATCTATGTTGTGAAGGCTTGAGTTTTCTGAATGTTCTGCTAAACTGTACATGTTTTGCTACTTGCGAAGGTTATGATTAATGTTTCTATTTTCTTTGTGACCTATGATGGTGTTATTGGAGTCACAATGATGTTTTGGATCTAGTTTCATCTTTTTTCATATCTGTCATACTTAAGCCTACCATGTTTATGGTTATGGTGCAGCTCTGTTATTGTTACCAGCACATATATGTCACCGTGTTTATGATGCAGTTGTAACATCAAATGTTATTAGAGATGAAACAACTCTTCCCATAACTGTCATTGTCCATGTTGAAGTGCACGTGCCATTGAGCATTACACTCTATTGGGATTACCATGCTTGTTGGCAACAGTCTTGTTGAGATCGCTTTTTATGATCATCATGATTTATTGTATTTTGCAAAATGTTCAATTAAGATTGTGACTATGTGGCTCTTTATATTTTATAGAACTCAGAATGGTGTGGGATGTATTCTATGAGTTTCATGAAATCATCAAATAATTTGCAGATACACCTATTGTTCCTTTGTGTCAGAGTAAAACTCAAACAAAGAAGATGAGATTTCAGAAAATGAATTGTGAACTTCAAATTCAATCACATAATCACCATGGATAGAGAAAAAATTTGGTCTGCATAAACATAATGAATTGAAGGCATAACTTATTAAATATTGAACCAAAAGATTATAATTTATTCAATGACAGATGGAAGATTACACAAGACATCATACACAAATTTGAGGGTAAAAACCCTCCAATTGAGGGTGAAAATATTCACTTCAAAACTTAATAAAAACCAATAACTATCAGTACAATTCTAGGCACAGTCTGTTGTTTTGTACTATAGTCATACAATGGCATTTACCAACCCTTGCATTAGGGTTCCCCAGGACATTTATAGCCTTCTCCTCAGTTTTTGTGTTTGATTAGGGCTTTTTTTAGCCTCTTAGCAAAGTTAGGAAACAAAAAGAGAAAAATTGTTGAGCAACTTTTCAAAAGTTGCTAGCAACATTTTGTTGCTTGAGCCACTTTTGCTCATACATTGCAAATGACTATTGTAGCTAATACATGACACCATCTCAAAGGAATTTCAGTGACATTGAGTTGGCTGAGGTAAGTGCATCCATTGGAATAAAGGCTCATAGAAGCAGGTCAGAATGCCATCTCCTATATGATTGCATAAATGAAGTAATATTGGAAATATTAGGATCATTCCTTAATTAATTATCATTCTTGGGAGAGACCAACAAAAAGTTGTTCTAAAATATCCAAGGCATATCTGGTAAGTAATAATAGTGTTGAGCATAGGTGTCATGTGGACATTTTTCTCCAAGAAAAAGAACTTCTAAAGGCTCTGTAACATTGCCACATGAACTTCAAGTTCCATGTGATGCACATTAAGATGAAACGAAATAAGGAAGGGGGAGCTACCTTGCCTAGATTGGAGGATTACAAACTAGAATTGGGACCATTTGAGCAAGGGTGTAGATGTGAAGAGAGTGATGGACAGAATAAGTGTAGAGATCTTCATGAAGAACCTTGCTTTACTCATATCAACATACTCCCTTTGAGGTTGCCCTAGAGAATTTCACGACCGAGATGAATTAACAAAGAATGAAGGAAAGGCAAGAAAGAGAAGCTCCTGTAGAAGTAGTATCACTTGTTGTCATTACTGGGTTACCATTGGCTGAGGTTGTGGATCAGCCCTATAGACAATTCATTCAAGGTGATAAGATTCTCAGAGGGATGGAAGGCACAATGGGCTGGTCCGTATGAGTGGATAGAAATCACATTGATAGAGTTAGAAGTTTCAAAGTTATTTTGAAACATATTTTGTATATCCAATGTATATGTTTGTCATGTTTCTGTTCAACAATTACCTTGTCATAGTAGTTTCTCTCATATTTTGGTTATATAGGCTGTAATTAGTGATGCAAGTTGTGCTTCTGTCATACAGGACATACAGTACTATCTGCTAAGCAGTAAATGGTTATCATTGTAGCTTTTTGAAGTAGAAGTAATAAGAAAAAGTAAACACTCAAAAAGGTTAAAGAATCCTTCAAAATTCAAGAAACTTTAACACTCCATGAAAAATCAATGTCTTTGAATTACAAATTAAATAGACTAAACATTATGTTGAGGTGCCATGGCATTAGTATGGAGATTGAGGCATTTGGGCAACAATCATGGCCTTGTACACTCAAAATACTCTGATAGTAGTTCCCAACTTGTTATTGGAATGACAACATTGTCAGACATTAACCCCCATAACGCTTGGTTGCTACAAACATTCTCTAACCTACTTTGATAAGTGGCAAGATGACATGTGCATTGAGTTAGATATGCATTGATAGCACTTAATTTTTTCAAGTTTTCCACATAGAATGTTTATCTACCAATCAGAATCTTGATCTTTGTTTTAAAGTCATTTATGCTAACCTTGGCTTCCATATCTTGTGAGTTCACTTGATCATCTACGTCAATGGATAGGTCAACTTGGACATCTACTTTAATTTGGCCACGTTGTAACAGTCTCATTCTTGAATGAAATATTTGATAGAATTTTCTTTTTATGTTACACCTTCTTCCATATGAATCTATGTTACACAATTGTATAGATCTATTTCAACTCAATTACCATTTCCTACTATCCCATGTGGAACAATATAATAATTTTATAAAAATCATCCTATTATTATCCAAAATGAGCACGTCCCAAAGGTAGTTAGTCCAATGACACAGTGAGAGATGAGTGTCATCCTTTGCGTTTGTTTATTAGAATTCAGATTCTACATGACAGTCAATTGTGGGTCCGACATCATCACAATCTGCATTGGTACAGAGACAACAGGGAAATCTAGAAAGCTATGTTAGACAACATTCACTTCTGGCAACTAGACAGACGATGTCAGCCAAATGGCCAAATTGAATCTGGTCCAGGATTGAAGGTGTTATATTTTAGCCTTTTATAAGCAAGAAACAAGATCTTACTTTTTACTTAATAGTTTATTTTTTTTCGAGCAAATTATTCTATATCATCTATTTATTAATCTTGATTTTCGGGCATTTTTAAAACCTTTTTTTCAGAGCGATCTTTTGTAAGCAATAAGAATCATGCTTGTGTTCAATGCTAGAAATATAATTTGCATTTGAATCTTGTGCATGATTAGTCCTCTCAAGCAACACCTTCTCTGCAAGCTGGTAGTGGATCAACAACATCTATGGTATCTAGTCAAGCGTTTTTGTGCAATTCTCGAGGTTAAGAAGTTCTAGGTATCTTTATCAATTATTTTGCCTTTTGGAAATGCAGATACTATTATTATTTTAACTAATCGAAGCTCCACTGGTCAACATTTAAATTTTTTTTAAATTTTTATTTAGATGTGAGGTATTTAGTGTATGTTGTAGCTAATCTGGGACAATCATTGCATTCTTTTTTGCGTGTTTGTACCAACCAAGAAGATGTTTGCACATCAACTTTTCTAGGGACTTCACCCCAATACCTATTTGTTTCCCCTTTTTATCAATGCAAGATAAACGATCACCTTATAATATTTGTATTTTAATTAAGAATTCTGTGGTAAATATATTTTAAACTGTTCATTTACATAAGTTAGCTATGGCAACTGAGTTCCATTAATATTCATGACATATTTCTTCTATGAACTTTTTTTCACGTGCTTCAGTAAAATCACAAGAAAAGGGAACCTACAAAATATATAAATACATCTAAGCAATGCTAGTATCAGAGATAAGAAGGATGTTACCACATACTTCCTCTTTTGTTTTTTCAAATCTTTTGGATGGAGGACTGGCAAGACAGACTGATTGAAGTTATCAATTACATGGATATTTTTTGTGAAATAATATATCGTGTTTAGACATTACTTATATTTTTATATGTTAATGGTTTTCCTTGTGCTTGTGCATGACAGTTACTAGACAAACTTTAAACAGCTTTGGAAATGCTCTTAATATTGAAAAATTGGTGGCTACTGCTGAAAAACGAGATGTAGCTATTGAGGTATGTTCTTTAGAAATGAGATGTTGCCATTGTTTTAATCTGAATCCTTGTGGATCCATCAAAAATGTATCTAACCAATGAAGTCATCAAGTAACACTGCAATCAACTTTTAGACACACACACACACACATACACACATATATGATATATGTATGTATGTTATGTGTATGCATAAATATGCATATGTCTATATGCACATGTGTACATATATCTACATTTGTATATATTTATAAAGCTTAATTGGATTCAGGAACATTACATTTTTATGTAAGCTTTATTTCGATGAGGATCAAAACTCTTAGTGGTACAATTACCAATTCAGTGTTGAGTGAGTATCATTGATGATATATGAACAAATGTTGACCTCATGGAGATTAGAAACCTTATATTAATTGGTGGCTTTGACCTCAAAAAATTCGGCTGCATCTGCATCACTCACATAATTGATGGTGCCCTATGCATAAATGTCAAATTGTTCCATATTGTATCAAGCAATTGTTTATTATCCAAGCCATTTAATTTGCAACCTTTTAAATCTCTGCAAAGATAAAGTTGGAGTAGGAGAATTTTTCTTTTCAAAGGTGTCCTCTGATTGTAAAGTATCCATTCTATTATCTATTGAACAACTTTTTAAATCTCTACAAAGATAAAGTTCAACAGATAATAGAATGGACACTTTACAATCAAATGACACCTTTGAGAAGAAAAATTCTCCTGCTCCACCTTTATCTTTGCAGAGATTTAAAAGGTTGCAAATTAAATGGCTTGGATAAGAAAAAATTGCTTGATACAGCATTAAAAAAATTCGACAAAACATTGGTGAAAATTTTGACCAATTCTTGATAGTTTTCTACCCAGAATTTGTTGAAATTCCCACCAATTATTAAAAAATTCGACCAAACATTGGTGGAAATTTTGACCAATTCTTGATAGTTTTCTACCAAGACTTGGTAGAAAACTATCAATAATTGGTGGAAATTTCCACCAATGTAGAAATTATTCATATGAGTTAGAGTAGAGTCAGTTTTCAAATGCATTCCAATTTCAAAACTCTTTAACTTTTTGAGTGGTTACAAACTTGAAAAGTTAGTTAAGCCAGAATGACATATAAATTCACAAATCTCAATGTAATAGGGGGACTTTTTGGACTTGGAGAGAGGGAACACTTGTGTTTTGATAACAAGACAATATTTGGAAAGTGTGTTCAATTGTTGTTTTTGTAATTAGTCATTTCCTATGTTCTTGGTGCTAGGAAATAAAAGAAAGTACATTTTCCGTTCTTTTTCTACTGGATCTGAATTGTTGAAGTGTTGATTCATCAGTTTGAATATTTTCATGGTATGGTGTAATCACTGAATTAACATTGTGTTGATGATAGCTCTCAAACGTAGTTCTTGTTTGTTCTCATTAGCAGTCTACATCAATTTTATGAAAACATTGAAGTCGTCTGGTGCATTCGTCATCAATAATTTCCTTTCTATATTTTAAGTTGTAATCGTCTTTATTTGAAAAATAAAAAACTCATCTTACGAGGGAGTTGCCCCTCTAAATGAAGAGGAAGATTGTAATATGTTAATGATCGGTTTTAATCTCTCCAACAGTTGGCACAGTTGTCACTGTTCACAAGGCAAACAAGGTCAGTTTCAAAAGTAACTATCGCAGTGACAAATATGTTTACCAACACATAGATTTTTAATAAAAAGATATATTAATTTATAACAATTATTTTTTACTTTTTATTTTAATTTCTTTTTAAATATAAGAAGTTGTAGACATTTTGAAATCTACCATTAATTGACAATCACTCAATGAAGAAACATATAAAATTTTGGTATTAAGAAACATATAATATTCTAATATAAAAAAAAATCTAAATATTAAAGAACACAAGCCTATTATTTACATTTAATATTAAATAAAAATATTTATACTACTGTAATTTAATTATTAAATACAAAAAGTAGTCTTGTGAGTACTTCATAAACGATACCGGAAAATAGACTTTTTTATTTTAATTTCTTTTTTAATATAAGAAGTTGTAGACATTTTGAAATCTACCATTAATTGACAACCACTCAATGAGGAAACATATAAAAATTCTGAAACATATAAGATTTCAATATAAGAAAATATCTAAATATTAAAAAACACAAAACTATTATTTACATTTTATATTAAATAAAAAAATTTAAAAATAATAATACCATCTTAATTTATTTATTAAATACAATCGTCACTGCTGACCTTTTAGATAAAAGTTTTATAGATATTTTTTAGTGCGCCATTGACTGATAAGCAACCAACGCTAAAGAAAAGAAAAAGATTCCGCAGGCCTTATTAGTAGGGAGGGAAATGGAGTCCAAACCCTAATTGCAGAACTTCCCCAAATGGCCGATCAGAGCAGTTTGAAGGATCGTGTGGCCATCGTAACAGGCGCAGAGAAATTGCGCTTCACTTGGCCCGCAAGGGTGCAAAATTGGTGATCAATTACGCTGGAAATGCAGAGAAAGCAGAGGAAGTTGCCCTAAAAATCAACGAGGGCCATGATACAGTGAGAGCCGTGACCTGCAAGGCCGATATCTCCAAGGCGATCGAAGTTAAAAAACTCTTCGATGTGGCCGAGGAAGTATTCGGCGCCGTGCACATTCTGGTTAACAACGCGGCCATTGCCGACTCCAAATGGACACCCGTGGTAGAAACCCTCGAAGAATTGTGGGAATCGACCTTCAGCGTGAACTGTAAAGGAACCTTCCTCTGTTCCAGGGAAGCCGCGAACAGACTGGTAAAGGGCGGCGGGGGCCGAATTATAAACCTAAGCTCGTCTAGTGTGTTGTCACAGAGGCCTGGAAGTGCAGCATACGCTGCCAGTAAAGCAGCCGTGGAGACGATGACGAAGATTTTGGCCAAGGAATTGAGGGGAACAAAGATTACAGCAAATTGCGTGGCCCCTGGCGCGGTAGCCACAGATATGTTGTTTGCAATACAGAATTACGAAGTGATTCAAAGCCTTGCGCAGGCGCCTCCGCTTGAACGGCTGGGCGAGGTTACTGACGTGGCGCCCGTCGTGGCGTTCCTGGCCAGTGATGAGGGAGAGTGGATCAATGCTCAGGTTGTCGGGGTCAGCGGTGGCTATGTGTAAACCTGAAACCCTAATCTGTTTGCGTGACGACTGTACCTGAAACCCTAGAAGTTATCTTCTTGCTTGATGTTGGGGATTAAATAACACTGTATCTGCAACCCTCGATTAAAGTCTCTAGTGTGGATTTCAAAGCTGATATCCAGAGATGACTAAACCCTAGATATGTGTGCTTGTGTTGCTTATAATGTTTCAAATGTCTACTTTTGATTGATGGGGATTGTCAGATTTGGTTCATAGCTGTTTTTGTTGTTTCGCCATGAAAAGGTCTTTACTTGTATGATTTCGTAGGCTGTCAAGTGCGGACGGTGTACAAGTACCTGGTCATAGCCCAAATATTTGCACCTGGTCATAGCCAGTGCCGTCAGTTCCGTTACTACAACTTCCGTCTCCTTTTTATTATTAATGGTCGTTGACAGTTTGGGAGTTGTGCCAGATTTATTATTAGTTCCTAATAGGCAGGGTATTAGTGTAGGCAGGGTACTAATGTTTTTGTTGTGGTCACCAAATTAAATTTTATGACCAAAGTCTACATATTGCTAAAGTTTACAATGATTTATTTTTAAATAAAATTTTAAACATTAATTTCTTATTTGTGATTGGCTAATTTCTATTTTTGTAGGGGTAATATTCAATTTTCTCCAACAAAAATTCAATTTTTTTTAATATTAATTAATGAATGCATTAATTACAACTTTATCTTTTTAACAATTGTGATAAGTGGATTAACTTTAATATATAAATAAATGATTTTATTGTATTTAATGTAAATATGATTGTAATGATATTTTAAAAGTATTGAATATTTTAATAATATTTTTTAATACAATAAGACAACATAAAGAAGATCAAATATTTAAAATTGATTAGTTTGCAAATTTTTCTGTATTTTTTTTTTTTTTTTCTAGGTAATTTTTATATTTTATTAAGTAGAAGTAAAGATTTACAATTTTTAGTCAATTCATGCCTACCAAAGATTTGAACATCTTGACACTAAGCCACTAAAACTATTCAGCTATACCCATTATACATTTGACAAAATGGTCATAAGCACCGAAGAACCTCCATGTATTTTATCTACTTTCTAACCATCACATAAGGCAAAATGTCATAATCAATAGATAAAGTAATTTGTAATCAGTATATCAATATTTAATTTGATCAAAAAGTTTATTAATTAATTTTTTGAAATTTTTATTATGTTTCTTTTGTATTATCTGATTTGATTTATTTTTTCTAATTTCAAATTGAAATAGAATTTAGAAATAAATTTTAAATTCTATATATAGATAAATAGAAAATTTATTAAATTTAGACATTTATATATGAACATAAAATTTATTAAATTTTTAAATAACAAATATAAATGATTTCAAATGGCCTCCTTTTGTGTTTAAATAAACATTCTTATAGACATAGTTGCAATCTCTTTCAAGTGCTCATGTGTTTCACAAGATTAACTACATGCAATTATTTATAGAAATCTAAATAATAAGAAAAGGAGTTTGTATAAGACAATCTCTAAAATTGAATTATATATCTCTACAAGACTAACTTTATGGCCATCTTCATTGTGGGGTTGTGAAAAGAAATAGAGGTTGTGCGGATATAAAGTTGTCTTCATAGGGACAAAGATTAGTTGGGTATGGAAGTCTTTGTATCATATATTTATGGGCAAGAGAGTAATTATATGTAATGTTTAGGTGCCTTTGTAATAATATGAAAAAAACTTTGTCTTAAAAATAAGATTTTTCATCTAAAACAAAGTCTATTTGTATCTTACGTGGATATTGAGATTTATATTTCAATAATAGTAATTTAATAAATATATTATTTCTATTATTTTAATAATACTTGATATGTTTTATTTGTTTTCTTTTTTTACATACAATTTATTTATTGTTTTTGTTGGAATTATGATTTTTAATTTTAGTTAATTGTTATTTTATTTTATTTATTAGAAACTGACAAAAATCATGCAAATTAAAATAATTAAGATTTTAAATTCTTAACCAATAAACAAATCTACATTTCTAAAAAATCAACAAAACATTTGAATTGTAAAATAGATCTAATAATTATTCTTTATTTAAAAATATTAAAATATTTTTATAATAAAATTTAAAAAAATAAATTATTATAAATATGTTTCTTTTAATACAATCATTATTATTATTATTTAAAAAAAAAAATTCATTACATTTTCTTTTTCTTCTTGTAATATTTAAAACTGCTCGACAAACTAATACTAATATTAAATTCTATTTCAATTTGAAATTAGAAAAAATAAATATTCAAATAAAATAATCTTATATTTGAAAAAAAAACATAATTCAAAAAAAAAATCAAAAAATCTAATTGAAAAATGTTTTGATCAAATCAAACATTGATATACTAATTATAAATTACTTTATATTAATTATAATATAAAATAAATCAATGTAATCAAAAAATAATAAATAAAATTAGTAGTAAAGATTTCTAATTTCTAATTTATCATGTATGTAAAGAAATTTCTAAGTTTCCATTCTGAAAAAAAAACATTTTTAAGTGAGCGCATTAGATTAAATAGTAAGTGTTTTCATGAGGTTGTAAGAGGCACTTGGCACTTGGGTGATGAAATTTTATATTAAAAAAAACACATCCTACCCATCATTTAGTTAAAATTAAAAACAAGAGTTCTAATAGAGCTTTAGTCCCTGCCTTATGGAAAAGATGAAGTCTTAAAACATTAAGACTATGCATAAAAGAGTTGTTGGACATTCTTGCAAATTGGTCCTTAATATAAATATCAATTCAGAAAAGTAATCTAGAATTAAGAAAAGAATTGTGCACAAATACAAATGTCATAAAAGAAAAGATGTTTTAGGCAACAAGACAAAAACACGAGTTGATGATTCAAGTCTAAGTAAAGACCAACTTATGCTGAAGATAAGTTAAAATTGTTGGATAAAAAGACGGGTTTGCTAATAACTAAATGTATTCAAGTGTTGGTTACTAACTTCAAGCAATCTAAAAATGATCTTTCACTATTAATCAGTTAAGTCGCCAAGACATGTTCTAATGCCATCCTATTATACTGAAGGAAATATGTGTTAGATTTATTACATTAATCAAGCTGGTTTCTAAGTTTAGTTTAAATAAATAAATCACTTAAATGTATAGTTGTTGGAAGTTATTCCCATAAGTAGTTTTTGTAAGGGAAAATAAGGCTATATAAAGATACTCAGACATCAATGTATATAATATTCAATATCATTTTTAGTATCAATTCAGTTTGTATCCGAATGTATACAAAAAATATGAATCAATAAAATCAACATTTTATATTTTAGCTCTTTCATTTGGTATCAGAGCGGGTTGATCGATGGGGAGAAGAGTGTTGTTAAATGGATTTTGGATAATCAGACCCTAACTTCTGTGGATTTATTGAAGAGAGGTTTGAGATTTATTGTGCAGATATTTTATATTATATTGTCCATGAATATGTTATGATTTTTTTTTATCAGGAATAAAATAGGGATCGGTTGCAGATTACATGCATCACTCAGTTTTTCATTTACATTATTTGTTCTACAGTATTCTTTTCTAAACAATGGATAAATTATCTACAATTCCCAAATTTGAAGGGCCTAAGTTCCACACATGGCAAATTAAGATACAATTGCTTTTGATTGAAAAAGATCTATGCGACATTGTTAATGGAACTATTCAGAAACCCCAAGATGCAAATGAAATAACAAAGTGGGCAACTAAAGATCATAGGGCCTCTGCATTGATTGGACTTGGTCTATCAAATGCATTTTTGCACATATTGATCTTTCAAAGACTTCAAAAGAAATATGGGATGGGCTTAACATCTTGTTTGGTTCACAGGCTTTTAGTGCAAAAATGTCCATAAAATAAAAGTTGTTTAGGTTGAAGATGAATGAAGGTGATAACATTGTTCAACATATAAGTACTTTTCGTTCACTTCTTAATCAACTTGTAGGTATGAACTCTAAAGTTGATGACGATGATGCCAAAGCAATCCTACTTAGTAGCATGCCTTCAAGCTTTGATCATAATGTTTTCACTTTGAACAATATGAATCCTAGCCTAGAAACTATAATTTCTTCTTTAATTGATGAAGGAAGTAGAGCTCATGGGTAAGTGCACCGAGTTGTGGTGCCAAAAAAATGACACTCTTTTTTTTTCATTTTTCAATAGTGTGTACGTGCTTTTAAAAAAGCAAAATTTTATCAATGGGCTACATACCCGCAGCCCATTCATTTTAACTCTTTTTTTTAACCTCTCCTCACAGCAATGCGTACAGGAATTGGAGAAAATCAAACATTTCACCACTCGCCTTGCCAATATGCCTCCTCGTCGGTGAAATTCAAGATCACGAGCATGTCATATGTGATCTAGATTTCATTTTGCATTGTTTGATATGTTTTTTTTTTATTGTTTTGTAGGTTTTTTATATTGTTTTGTAGGGTTTTTACAATTTTTCTTTAGATTTGTTTATTTATTTAGATTTCAATTGATTTTTTTTCAAGAAATGTGAATAATCAACCGAAAAATCCCCAAGAAGCTCAAAACCCTCAAGAAAATCGAAACCAAAACCCTCCGCAAGAAGAACAAAAAATTTCGCAGCCTGAACCAATTGCAAGACCTCCGCCTGGCACACAAGAAAATATAATAAATAAAATAGAAGGCAAAACTGAATTAGAAGGACTCATTGGTCAGTTGAAAGAATCTGGACAAACCAATCCAATGAGAGCTCAATTGGCATCGCACCTCGAATCTATTAAGACTCAGATAGCTTCAGTTAGTGGTCAATTAGATGTTTGGCGGGTTAAGAGGGATGAACAAAAAAGATTTTATGAAAATAAATTGTCATATCAAGATGTTAAAAAAAAAGAAATACCAAAAGGTACAGTATGTGCATTACTTAGAAAACTCGGTGAGCAAAATATTGTTAGAGAGGGTACTAAACG